>JAGFPH010007044.1:15375-37794 GCA_018207615.1 Philaenus spumarius | reverse complement strand
ATCATTTTAATCTTTTGCCGTTTATTATTAGTTTATTTTTTGGGATGATAATATTTACTGTTTCCGTACGTTTAATGTTATTATAATAAAAGAGTAGAATTAATTATAACCTCAAAGCTAAGATGGTAAACACAGTTAAATGTACATTCATTGTAAATACATTCAATAAAAATAAAATGTTGGTTCATCAGTCTAGGCCTAACCTAAAACGGTCGTGTGTATGTTGCCGATAAGGCAGGTAAAATAAATTAAACGTAAACACAATAATTTTAGGTTAGGTCTAGGACATACGGACCAAAATTTTATGTTTATTGAATGTATTTATAATTCCATATAATAGGTCTACAGTTTAATAATCCTTATAATTGTACACATTTACCGATTTAAAAATCCCCGTCAGCATACTTAGGTAGGCCTAGATAAAGTCTGTTGTTTTTAAATAGTATTTGTATAGATGATGTATTTCTAAAGTGTATCTAATTACTCCGCCAGTTATTTTTCACGTTGATTTACTAGTAGTTCTAATAAAACATAAGAATTGATATACTTAGGCGTTGTGTGTGTTGATTGCTTTTAGAAGGATCTGCACAATGATTATCGAGTAGGTAGTTTTTAATTAAGTACATACAGCCTAGTAAACCCTCGACATGTTGCCGATATTTTATTGCAGAATATTGTTTTACAAAATTCATAAATTTACTTAAAGTTATATTATTATAAACAAAATGATACTTTTAGAATATTTTCTTTTCTATTTGAAACTATTTAAGTACTAAGAGCATTTTACGAAAGTTTTCAATAAATTAATCTATAAGGTTTAAGTGAATACAAAAATGTGATTCACTTTAGCATTGCTGGTAGCTCAAACATTTGCCAAAGTTCTCACTCATACAATCCATACAGTTTACTATAAGTATGGAACATATTTGATGGACATTATTATAAACGTAATGCTTGAGTAACTTGAGTTACAGAATTTTTGAAAGCTCATCTTTGATGGGCAAATAATAAAATTAACACACATATTTGAATAATGGTAACCTAAACTTACATGTACTGTACTAGGAATGAGCATCGATACTCGATAGTTAAAACATCGATGTACAGAATATTTAAAAACGTCATCGCTTCAGAAACCCTATTAACCTTTTTTTTAGTTAAAAGAAGGTCGATTTCCATTGCTTCTTAGTTTTGAGTCACAATACATACGCCTTACCGAATAACATTACCTATTAGGCCAGTCGGTAGGGGTAACTTTAGACCAAAAGTTCCAGTAATTTACAATAAGGCTGATTTTTTTTTAAAGTACATTAAAATATGTAGATTAACATAAAAAAAGTTTACCAGTCTATCGATTTCCCAAAGTCGAAAAAAATCGATTATCATTTGTTTTTTTGATTATCCTTAATATTTCGAGCTGGGATGAAGATAGAGAAAAATAAAAATTCCACCGTGTAGGGGAGGTATTTTTCAATAAAAAAAGGAAATATGTATTTATTTCCTCCGAGCAATGGTTTGTCTGGAAAAAATTCGATAATGCAGATATGTATTTTGCAGCAGGGGAAATCACTAAAACGGGACATCTCATTCATTTATAAAGCGTTGGCTCATTCTAAATTGACTGAATTTTAATATATCGAATTGAAACTTGACATAGGTGTTAAAATATACATTTTAAACATTTATGCTGAGTCTCAGCTTGTTATCTTGAAAATGACCCGATCTAGAGCCACTTGACTTATCAATGGGTTTCTCGATTTTAGGAGTACCGGACCCACCAACTAATTTTAATCGGCTCCAGCTTCGTCGATTTTTGGAATATCATCATCAAATTTGTTTTACAAGTTCAATACACCAGTATAAATATTCTTAGTAAGTATGAACGATTTTTTTCATGTTATTTTTAAAAACGAGGCGCTTGAAAATAGTCTATGTTTTACCTATCTCGTTTTAACTATAACACCTTTATATTCAACGACTCCATTTTCTACATTTTTTAACATATCGATTTAAAATTTCGTACAGAAGTTACAAACACAATCGGTTTTTAGGTATACTTATTTAAAAGACTATATTTAAGAAATTGACTAATCTGCAGCCGATAAACTCAAGCGTTTTGATGAAAAATCTAAAAAGGTCTAAAATTATACTTTTTTAAGTTACTTGTGCTTTTAAAAGTAAATAATGAAAAAGGTTTATACTCCTTGATCTTGTTTGAATCTACATATTTAACTTGTAAAAAAACTTTCAGGTTGATATTTTGAAAATTTTCTACACTGGAGCCGTTTAAAATGAGTTCGTGAGTACGGTACTCCTAAAATCGAGAAACCCATCGATAAGTTAAGAAGCTCTAGATCGGGTCATTTTCAAGATAACAAGCTGAGACTCAGCATACATGTTTAAAATGTATATTTTAACTCCTATGTCAAGTTTCAATTCGATATATTAAAATTCAGCGAATTTAGAATGAGCCTACGCTTCATATATGAATGAGATGTCCCGTTTTAGTGATTCTCCCTGCTGCAAAATACATACCTGCGTTATAGAATTTTTTCCAGACAAACCATTGCTCGGACGAAATAAATACACATGACCTTTTTTATTGAAAAATACCTCCTCTACACGGTGTTATTTTTTATTTTTCTCTATCTTCATCCCAGCTCGAAATATTAAGGATAATCGAAAAAAAAATGTTAATCGATTTTTTTCGACTTTGGGAAATCGATAGACTGGTAAACTTTTTTTATATTAATCTACATACTTTAAGGTACTTATAAAAAAAAATCAGCCTTATTGCAAATTACTGGTAGTTGTAACCTATACCGACTGGGCTATATACTTTGTAAATTTCTGAAAAAGTGAGTTAGTTGCTGGATATTTATTTATAAACTTGTTGTTAAAACTTTACTTAGGCGACAATGTATTTCCGATATAATTAACCTGCCTGTGATTTTTCACGCTGGCTTACCAGCGTGTTTAATAATTTCAAATTTTAAACAGAAATTGTTTACACGTTTCCAAGACCTGTACGGAGGTCAGGAACTTTTACTCTCCCGATTCGAAAGACATCAGGAAAGCCATCAAAGAACAAGTTCGACTTTATTGACCGTTCACCGATCCCCGCCTACAAGATTTACAATGTCAACACGATATTTGCAGTAACTCAACGAGTCCGCTCCGCCGCACAGGCTCGGCAGTCGATTTACGTTAAAACGGAAATGAGTTTCTCGGCGCATTAAACATAAAGAAGAAGAAAGCATTAATATGCCGATCAAGTAGACCGGCGCGTGGGAATTTTGCAGGGAAATTTCGCGTCCCCGCGACGTCAGCCGGCGCTGCCGAATTGCCGGGCTTCGGAGCGCAGTCTACCAGTTGATGTTCAGGACAAGTCGCCTACCGGTCTCTAAACACAACCCCCTAAACCAACCAACCCCTTTAAACCTTAATTTTTTACCCTTTTCACCCTTTGCGACTTTTCGATTTCATCTTCTCGAGTGATTTGCAGTGGTTTGTGGACTGATAGCTTGTACCAAGTTCATGGTGAGTTTTGTGATAGACTATCGATTAGTTGATAAGGATAAGTATAATACGTTTTTCAACTAATTCTTACGAAATGATATTGCGAGGTTAGAGTTAACTGTACAATTAGCAATCAAATTCTTTCTGTTCATTATTCGTAATTTTTTAAACTAATTTGATCAAATTTTTGTGTATCGTAAAATTGATTTTTTTTATAAACACGATTGATTTATTAATTATTATCTACTGATTTTATAATAGCTTTTAAAAACTATCAAGTGTAGTAAACTGAATTTTTAAATACACCTGAACACGTACCTTTTTCATGAAAGTTTCTTTTAGCTGTTGTATTTTGGCCTATTCGTTATTTATTTTACAAAACTCAAGACACAAAACATAATTTGATATAGTAAAATTAATCGTACATTTTCTTAAATTTGACATTTAAAAAAGACCATATAAATTTTAGGATTTTTAGTAGATACATAATATATGTATACATTAAAAAAAATACATTTTAAAAATATATATGTACCCAATGTTAAAGTACTTAAAATAAAAATAAACAACATTACTTACTAAAAACAGAAAACTTTTAGAGGGTATTTTTTTTAAAAGAGGACCGCCACGAATGTTGAGTGCGGGTAAACATCCTGTGACTACAAGTTAGAACTTCAGGCTGTTGTTTTTAAGGCTTGCATTTCTGTTATGTAATATAACTTAATTGATGTTACTAACATATGTTTACAAAAGTACAATTAAGTAATACGTGTTATTTTAAGTCAATATACAGGGTGTTTACAAACTCCCTGGAAAAATGTTGTGTATTTGTTCCTTAGGTCAAGACAATCAAAAAACGTCACATAAATATGAAATAAATATCATACAAAATTTGCACTAAACAACAATTTGCCGCGTACAGTTGTTACATAATTAGGTAAATGTCTCATTACTCAGTTATTTATTATCCGATTGTAGCAAATAAAGTATGATTTTGTTCGTCTTAAAATTCTACATTTTTTATTACTGGTAACACTTTTTTATAAAAAATCACGGGTTTCGTGAAATTTAACATCAAAGATTTTAAATGGCCGCCATCTTGAAACTGTTTAAGATATCGTAACGAAATTTTATACACTTGTTTGACCTACCAAGGTACACGATTGTGGCAAATTTAAGGTTTCTATCTAAAATAGTACTCAAGTTATAAAATAATTTGTAAAAAACATAAACAGACGGACAGACAGAAAACTAGGCATGTCAGACCCATATTTATATGACGTTTTTTGATTGCCTTGACCTAAGGAACAGATACACAAAAATTCTCCAGGGAGTTTGTAAACACCCTGTATTTACTATTAACATTTTCGTTGGTTTTTGTTACCCTGACTCTATATACATTTTTTTAAGAGTGGCAGGTGTCTTCTAAAAAAAACCTCTTTTAATTTATTACAAGTGGTTGAGACAATTAATTAGGCTTAATTTTCTTTCATCATCATCTGTTTTTATTTATTTTGCAATATTTACCGCTCAAAACTTACAAGCATAATTTGATACAATAAAATGATTCGTACATTTTCTTAACATTTAAAAATATACCAATTACATTTTGTCGTTCTTACTATGTACATTTCTATGTACCAAGAAAAGCACAGTGCAAATATGTTTTTAAGTGCTGCTTTTAAAAAAAAACAATCAAATTTAATAAACTACATTTAAAAAAAAAACACCTAAAAACATGTTCGCTTATACAAAAGATTTGTGCAATTCTTGTGTTTTGGCCTTTTAAAATACTTAAACAAAAAACGTAGAAATATAACTTGAAATAGTAAAATAATTCGTATGTTTTTTTAAATTTTTATTTGAAAAATAGCAAATACAATTTTCGTTCTTACTACTTACATTTTTTATGTATCTAAACAAATACATTTGAAAATATTTGTGTACATACTGTTTGTTATCTTTCAGGTAAATATGATTTTGTATTATTTAAATAACACTTTTTAAAACTCTTAAGTTTATTAAACTTAATTTTAAGAACACCTGCGCATATACCATTTATACACAAGTTTTTTTCTACTGTATTTTGGCATACTTTACAATACTTAAACACAAAACATAAAAACTAATTCGATATTGTAAAATTATCCCTATATTTTTAAACCATGTATTTACGTAAAGTTTGACTACTTAATACAGATTTGAATAATAAGAAAATATTATAATAAAATCAGAAAAATTACTAAATATGACATTTAATTGCTATGAATTTTCTATTAATTGTTTAACATTGACATATTTATTATTTATTTCACGAGAATAGTTGCAAAACTTAACAATAGTTTGAGAGTAAAAACAAAATAACTAATAGCTTAACCAGTTTTTGTAAGTATCGGGAATAGAGTTGGAACATGGACTGACCCTTGTGGAACACCGCTTTAAATAAAGTTACACCATTAAGTGAAACTACCTTTATTGTGCTTACTCATTATGCATGTGTACAGTTGAAAAATAAAACATTGTAACGTCAAGTGACTGTGCACTATGTCTAGGGTTCCGTACCTTCACACATGTTTTTGCTGTGTGTCATAAAAATGATTACTACGAATTTTAACATTGACAATATACAGGATGGATAAATGCTTGTACAATGATGAATTTCTCGGTTTTTAAGAAAATAATTTGAACACGCATCTGAACTGCTGACGTGAGTTGAGCGAATTTCCAAAATTAAGTTTATAGGCTTATGTTTTAAGGTCTCAATCAACTATTTGGGAAATTGTTCTACTCACGAAGGCGCTGAATAGCTGCCTCAGTGTGACGAAATATATTAGTAGAATTTGTTTGAACCTAAGCCACCAGCTTCAACACACGCGCGGACAAACTCGACTTTGCGGCCTCGTGTTATATACTGCTTCGCTTCGCTCGCAGCGTACTTAATCGGCCGTCAGCCTTGGATCAGACGATGCCCCCACGGTAAAATCTCCCACGCGGATTTGAACCGGGCAATTTTAGGGTATTTTACGTTTGGATCGATTCTGGGGAAACCAAGCGAGCTATATAAGGTCGTGTAAAAGACCAAAATGTGCAAAATAACATCCTACATTAATTTTTTTTTAGATAAAACCCCAAAAAAGTACGAAAAAAACGGTTACTTTCGGTCAAAAAAGTGCTTCCGGTTGTTGGATTGTTTTTACTAACGAACTCGTCCGAGCGACATAGACAATCAACGTATGTACCACGGTATATAGATACTAACTGTAGGGTTCACGAGTGGATGCGCAGTAACTCGTGACGTCATCGGTGCCCAGTTTCTCATAAGCTCCATACGCTTCTCAAGGAGGCTTATGTAAAAATTGAATAACTTTAAAAATATTTAACCGAATTTAATAAAATTTGAACCATATAAAACATACCGGTATCTATAATAACAATTAAGGGTCTGCTCCAGAAAACGAGAAAGCATCCGGAAATGCAAGCGCCTCTCACTATATCCCTATCTAAACAGTGCAATTTCTTGCGCTGACATTGCCTCATTTCAAACCATTTTATAAGTATATCTTTTGTAATTGAGCGTTAAAAAAAAAACTGCATATTCTTTATAAAATTTCGGATCCGGCTTGCAAATTATTTTTCATTATTATTTTTTTATTGTGTTAGGAAAAAATTCAAACTTTGTACTCACAAAATGTCAATTACATAACAAATTTTTTTTAAATGGAAATTACAAGACGGATATTGTGACTGTGCTTAAAATGAGACCTTGCAAACAATTCTATGATAAAAAGTAAACGAAATAAATGGTTTGAAATTTAACATTGCTCTTATAGGATAAAAATCCAAGATGGCCGCCACTACAGCAGACCCTTAAAAGAAATTAGATTGTTACAACAAATTTTAATACCTTTACTGATTAGGCCTATAAAAATTACTTTCCAATATCTTTATTCGGTGAAAAATTGTTCGTTCATGTATTCAGTAAAAATTGAATAACTTTACAAATATTTAACCGATTTTAATAAAATTTGATCCACATATAAAAAACATATCTATAATAACAATTTAAAAAAAATCAGATTTTCACAACAAATTTTAATACCTTTACTGATTAGGCCTATAACAATTACTTTCCGATATCTCTATTCGGTGAAAAATTGTTTGTTCATGTCTTCAGTAAAAATTGAATAACTTTAAAAATATTTAACCGATTTTAATAAAATTTGATCCACATATAGAAAACATATCTATAATAACAATTTTAAAAAAATGAGATTGTTACAAAAAATGTTTAATACCTTTACTGATTAGGCCTATAAAAATTATTTTCCGATATCTTTATTCGGTGAAAAATTGTTTGTTCATGTCTTCAGTAAAAATTGAATAAATTTAAAATTATTTTACCGATTTTAATAAAATTTGAACCTTATAAAACATACCGGTATCTATAATAACAATTAAAAGAAATTATATTGTTACAACAAATTTTAATACCTTTACTGATTAGGCCTATAAAATTGACTTTCTATATCTTTATTCGGTGAAAAATTGTTCGTTCATGTCTTCAGTAAAAATTGAATAACTATAAAAATATTTAACCGATTTTAATAAAATTTGATCCACATATAAAAAACATATCTATAATAATAATTTTAAAAAATCACATTGTCACAACAAATTTTAATACCTTTACTGATTAAGCCTATAAAAATTACTGTTTCAAATTCGACAAATGGTGAACAATATTTTTTTTATTTTGTATTATTTAACATTTATTTTAATTTTGTATTGGGTTATGAATATAATAAGTTTTAGAGAATTTTATTGTGAATCCGAATCTGTTTTAATAGTTAAAGTCGAATATTTTATTATATATATATCAAAAGATATGTACATTTTAAAAATGTATTGTAAAATTTTGTTTACAAAGTATATACGTTTTCGATACTAAAAATTTAATAATAATAATTTATAAATAAAGTAATTTTTCGCATCTTGATGATTTTTTCACAGAATGTGTATAATAATAAATTCTGTTAATACGACTGCAATCGATAATAAACAGCTGATTTTCATTTCTCTTAGCAGTGGGCACCGATGACGTCAAGAGCAGATGCGCGTGAACCCTACCGTTAGTATTCTATATACCGTGGTATGCACCACATTTGGACCAAATCGGACTTAAATGCGGCCGTAAGAATGCGTTACGTTATTAATGTTTCTACAGATTTTAACGCAATTTAACCGATGAGCGACAGTGCTGCTATCAGTCGGGAAGCAGCTGAACCTTTTGAGTTGTTGTAACTTTAAAGTACCGCAATGCATTGTTTACTTACATTACTGTTTGGTCATAGTACAATAAAATACTTTTAGGTCCATGTGTCTGTTGAATAAAAAATAAGCAAAAGCTTTTAGCATTTAGTCTTAGCCTTAGCTTTCACTATTAAGTCAAAGCTTTTAGTCTTAGCACTTGGTTAAAGTGAGGTGAATAACCTTTAGTTAAGGCTAGTTATCAAAAGCTAAAAATGTTTAACCAAAGCTTAAAATCTGACATATGTTTTAAGTTATAGCTTTCACTTATTTTTTTATTCAACAGACACCTTGTACCATACAAAATCAGCTGATTCAAAAACCAGCTGACTTTCTGCTTAGTCACATGAACAATAAAAAGTCGCTTCACGGACGTGATGCGTGCGTTAAAAACATCAGTTCATAATGAGTACTAGTACGCCCCGTGAAAAATCACAGGCAGAATAATTAGATACTCATCAGAAATGCACCAATTATAAAAACACTATTCAAAAACAGTAAACTTTATCTAGGCTTACCAACTATGAGCGAATTTTTAACTGGTAAATGTGTACAATTATAAGGATTATAAATCTATAGGCCTATTTGTTAAAATTTTCTTTATACAGTATATGCTTTATTATATATACAAATTAATATAGTAATATTATCTTTTAATTGCTTGTTATTTCATATTGATTTATCTAATGATTTAGAAGTTATTAGTGTTGGAATATGTTTATATGTTACACGAAGATGTACGAATGTTTCCGAAGTTAAACGAATGGGTTTTAATTTCTTCTTCAAATTTATATAAACGAATATATTGATGATAAAAGGTATTAATCATATCATTTTATAACCTCAAAGCAAATCTTGTAACGTATTGTAGCCTACATTAATTGTAAAACTCGTATTTAAAAAATCTACTTCACAAGCAGCCTACATTTTATCATTGATTGAATTTGTGAACATAACTCGAAAGTTTAATCTTCACCAGGTTTTATTTAAATACTAGTAAATCCCCATGAAAAATCACAGGCGGATTAATTAGATACACATCAGAAATACATCATTTATACAAAATACTATTTAAACAACACACTTTATCTAGGCCTACCTAACTATGCAGACGGGGATTTTTAACTCGGTAAATGTGTACAATTATAAAGGACTATAAAACTGTAGGAATATTTGTTAAGATTTTGTGTTTTTGTATATTATTATATATATTTAAAGAAAGATAAAAATATTATCTTTTAATTGCCTTTTATTTCATATTGATAGATCAAATGATTTAGAAGTTATTAATATTATAGGCTATATTATTGATTGAAGTTGTAAACAGAACCCCAAAGTATAATCTACGCTAGGTTTTGTTTGCGTATTACAGATGATGGGTGAAATCAGCTGTTATATTATATTCTTACTCGCGAAGGTAACTCGCTTTTATAGGAGTTGGTGATAAAGTTTTTGAAAATTAATATAATTCAAACGCGCAAATATATTACTGTAACGTGTTGGGAAACAGTTATGAACAATATGTTTGCCAGCTTGAAGTGATTTTTCTAAAGTAAAAACGTAACGCACACCGGTTGCTTCAAGACGAAGAGGACAGAATATATTGGGTTTTGCATAAAAGACAGGTTAAGGGGATCAGGAGGCAAAACTTGCCGGCGGGGAATGTCTGAGTTTACAGGTAACACTTTGATCCTGGCGGAGAATAACGTACTATTTGAAGTTAAACACTATATATAGCCCAGTCGGTGTAGGTTACAACTACCAGTAATTTGCAATACGGCTGATTTTTTTTATAAGTTCATTTAAGTATGTAGATTAACATAAAAATAGTTTACCAGTCTATCGATTTCCCAAAGTCGAAAAAAAATCGATTAACATTGTTTTTCCGATTATCCATAATATTTCGAGCTGGGATGAAGATAGAGAAAATAAAAAATACCAACGTGTAGGGGAGGTATTTTTCAATAAAAAAGGTCGTATGTATTTATTTCTTCCGAGCAATGGTTTGTCTGGAAAAAATCGATAATGCAGGTATGTATTTTGCAGCAGGGGAAATCACTAAAAGGGGGGAAATCTCACTCATATATGAAGCGTTGGCTCATTCTAAATTGGCTGAATTTTAATATATTGAATTGAAACTTGACGTAGAAGTTAAAATATATATATTTTAAATTTTAAACATTTATGCTGAGTCTCAGCTTGTTATCTTGAAAATGACCCGATCTAGAGCCACTTGACTTATCAATGAGTTTCTCGATTTTAATAGTACTGGACCCACCAACTCATTTTAAACAGCTCCAGTTTAAAAAATTTTCAAAATATCAACCTGAAAGTTTTTTTACAAGTTAAATATATAGATTCAAACAAGATCAAGGAGTATAAACCTTTTTCATTATTTACTTTTCAAAGCACAAGTAACTTAAAAAAGTATAATTTTAGACCTTTTTAGATTTTTCATCAAATCGCTTCAGTTAATCAGCTGCAGATTAGTCAATTTTTTTAATATAGTTTCTAAAATAAGTATAGCGAAAACAAATTGTGTTTGTAACTTCTGTACCAATTTTTAAATCAATATGTTCAAAAATGTCGAAAATGGACTCTTTGAATCCAAAGGTGTTATAGGTAAAACAGAAGACTATATTCAAGCGCCTCGTTTTTAAAAATAACATGAAAAAATCGTTCATACTTACTAAGAATATTTATACTGGTGTATTCAACTTGTACTTGTAAAACAAATTTGATGTTGATATTCCAAAAATTGACGAAACTGGGATAGATTGAAATTAGTTCGTGGGTACGGTAGGCCTACTCTTAAAATCGAGATACCCATTGATAAGTCAAGAGGCTCTAGTTCGGGCCATTTTCAAGATAACAAGCTGAGACTCAGCATAAATGTTTAAAATATACATTTTAACTCCTATGTCAAGTTTCAGTTCGATATATTACATTAAAATTCAGCCAATTTAGAATGAGCCAACGCTTTATATATGAATGAGATTTTCCCCTTTAGTGATTTCCCCTGCCGCAAAATACATACCTGCATTATCGATTTTTTTCCAGACAAACCATTGCTCGGACGAAATAAATACATATGCCATTTTTTATTGAAAAATACCTCCCCTACAAGGTGGTATGTTTTATTTTTCTCTATCGTCATCCCAGCTAGAAATATTAAGGATAATCGAAAAAAATGTTAGTCCATTTTTTTTCGACTTTGAGAAATCGATAGACTGGTAAACTTTTTTTTATGTTAATCCAAATACTTTAAAGTACTTATAAAAAAAATCAGCCGTATTGTAAAATACTGGAACTTTTGGTCTAAAATTACTCCTACCGACTGGCCTACTATCAGATGTTTTATAATCGACTCTACGATGATAGTCTACTCTGAAACTTCATGCCAAACTGACTACAAAAACCAAAACAATTATCGCTGGAAATTAATATTATAGAAATTATAGAAGTTGTGAAAAGAAATCTAAAACTATTTAAATAACAATTTTGTAATATACCACGTTTTCTAAAACTGAGTAAAAAGTATAAAATAATTTCTCCTAGCCCCTACGGATGTATAACCCTATACATCGTAAACCCATACAGATGGTTGCGTGTATTTTCGGTGTTCAGGTAGAAAGAGTTGACCTGTATCATTTCCGACTGTTTTAGACCCCCCCCCCCCAATATTTGACCAAAACTTAGTAAAGTTTTGTATTATACATCTGGCGGCGTTGCACAACTTAGGACGGGTTTAAGTCTTACCACAATTTGTTTTCAATTATTAAGTATTAATTATGTACTATATTCTATGTTGTATGTTTTAAGCTCAGACTTATTAGGCCTAGTATCTTTTTTTCATTTTTAGCGAATTTCTATAGGAAAAATGAGCTATTGCAGTGGCCCTTGTAGTGAGACCCAAGGTCGGGAGTAGTAAATGAGCACCGATCATGGTTCCTAGAACACGTTTTGGGGTGTCATTAAAATTCAGATATACATATAGTGTTCGCACTCTAGCGGCCGCATTTTAAGTCCGATTTGGTCCAAATTTGGTTCACGTATTGGTTGTCTATGTCGCTCAGACAAGTTCATTAGCCAAAAAAATCTAGCAACCGGAAGTACGTTTTTTGACAGGTAGTAACTATTTTTTGAGATTTTTGCTACAAGAATGAAATTTTTTAAAGTTTTTTCTAAACATATAAATATAGGATGTTATTCTGTACATTTTGCTTTTTTACACGACCTTTTAGCTTGCTTGGTTCCCCCAAAATTTACCAAAACGTAAAATACCATAAATGTACCCGGTGTGAAGCCAAGTGGTGCAAACTCGCGAGGCCACTAGAAGGAAACAAATTCTACTAATATATTGCGTACACACAGACAGCTGTTCAACGCCTTCGCCAGTAGACCTATTTCTCAAATTGTTGGTTGAAACCCTAAAACATAGGCATATAAACTTAATTTTTGAAATTTGCTCAACTCACGTCAGCGGTCCAGCTGCGTGGTCGAATTATTTTAATCCTTCAGTAGACCTAACCTGGGATCGTTAAACTCATTACTTCAAATATTAGGCTACTTGGTGTATATAATCTTACATGATTTTTGAGAAGGGGAAATCCATCGTGGACACCCTGCTACTTCATGGTTAGTGCGGAATCCTACCGACTAAAACCACCTCTTCTCTCCCTATCAGCTATTATCTCCTATGGTGATCCTATACTCTTCCTCCTTCTGTCTCGTAACACTTCTAATGAATTGCACCAGCCTGCCATGCACTTTCACCTTCCAGCATCCATTGGATTAGTCTTTCTCCAAGTACTGTTGCTGCACTTACGTCAGCCAGCTCTTCTCTGTCAGCGTCCCATCTTTTACATTCAAACAATGTATGTTCAGCAGTGTCAATTTCCCTGCAGTAAACACATCCAGGTACTGTTAAACCTGTGTAGGTACTGGCCAAACTCCCCATGGCCTATACGTGTGTGATGTAGTGGTCTACCTCTCCATCCTTCCTGTTTTTCCAGCTGACTATGTCTGCGATGAGCCTCTTAGTAAGTTTTCCAATAATGTCTTCTGTCCACTTAAGCTGCCATTTCTTCAAAGCCTCCTTGCTAATGTTTTACTTTCTCACTATACTATAGTATAGAGAAAGTATAGTGATCGCAAAAAAATTCGATGTTGAGATTTTTGTGGAAATATCCGTTTTGGGACCCCCTGAGTCCAAAAAAGTGGTTTTTACAAAATGTCTGTCTGTATGTCTTTATGTATGTCTGTATGTATGTATGTATGTCTGTATGTCTGTATGTCTGTATGTCTGTATGTCTGTATGTCTGTATGTATACAAAGCTAGAGCGAAACCTATTCGATCGATTTCAACCAAATTTGCACCAGACATGTCCAGTAGGCCTGTATGCACGAAAAAGGGTTTTTAAACATTTTGAAAAACAACCCCATTTTTGGCCAAAAAACCCCCAAAAAATCTGTTATTATTTTTTTATAAAAAAACGGCTCTAACGATTTTGATAAAATTTGGCTTATTTGTAGCCTTAAATGTACCTTACCATACGCAAAAACCCGCATCTTTCTAAAAATTCTCGTTTAGCTAATAATAATAATAATAACAGATTTTTGTGATTTTTTGTTGTTTTTCAAAAATTTTCAAAACCTTTTTACGTGCATCTATTAAGACCTAATTGACGTGTTTGGTGCAAATTTGTCCGAAATCGATCGAATAGTTTTCTCTCTAGATAATAATAATAATATTTATTAGTTAATCTCCAACTTTAATAAAAGTATACAAAGCTAGAGAGAAAACTATTCGATCGATTTCAACCAAATTTGAACCAGACATGTCCAGTAGGCGTGTATAGATGCACGAAAAAGTGTTTTGAAACATTTTGAAAAACAACCCAATTTTTGGCCAAAAAACCCCCAAAAAATCAGTTATTATTTTTTTATAAAAAAACGGCTCTAACGATTTTGATCAAATTTTGCTTATTTGTAGCCTTTAATGTGCCCTACCATATGCAAAAACCCGCATCTTTCTAAAAATTCTCGTTTAGCTAATAATAATAATAATAATAATAACAGACTTTTGGGGGTTTTTTGGGCATAAAGAAGGTTTTTTTTTAAAATTTTTCAAATCCTTTTTAAGTGCATCTATAAAGACCTAATTGACGTGTTTGGTGCAAATTTGTTCGAAATCGATCGAATGGTTTTCTCTCTAGATAATAATAATAATATTTATTAGTTAATCTCCAACTTTAATAAAAAAACTCTCCTACCCCACCCTACAAGTCACAGTGAATCTGTTTAGTAATTTAAATATGTTTGTGAGAAAGTATGTGCCAGTTCCTGGTAACGTTTATTTTCGGCAGATTTTGTCGCCTCGAACTATTCTCTCTCCTCTATGATCATGTCTATGGGGGGCACCCCTGACAATACAACAGCCACGTCCGTCAAGACTGTCCTATATGCACTTATGCACCTAAGGACTATTTCATTCTTCTTAGGGTTTTTTAAAAAAAATATTCTCTTGTATATTTTGAATTTGAGCACTTCATGTAATGTCAGAGACGCATAAAGTATTACCATTGTATTTGGATAACCTAATAGAACTCCGATCCAATGCAATATTTTGTTCCACTGGAAATTCGACTTTTTTGGCGCTATCTATTGGGGAAACGACGGAACCTGTTTGAAACGCCAATGCTACCAATGATTTCTCCCTAGCGCTACCTCGCTACTATTTTCGCGACAACCTTTTTTCCGGCACACAGCCCCCGTATGGATGCAAGATCTATTTATAATTCATGATCTATGGTATTACTGAATAGGCCGCATTCATCATTACTCTTCTCTTACCAGCCCTAGGGCCCAGATGTATGCATGATGCACTCCAGGGCTTTTTCTGTTTTCTCTGCCTATGTCACAGTTCTGATAATATACTCCTTCATAGCCATCACTCTGCCAAAAATCACTCCTAAGTACTTTAGTGAGTTATTTGCACTGGCATCTAGATTACTCATCTGCACTTCTAAGGTTTGTAAATTCCTATTCGCACCAAGAGGATAATTTCTGTTTTGTGAGGTGCCAGCTTCAATTTCTTTTCTTCTAGTCGCTTGTTAATCAAACATATGCTACTTGTTAGAGCCATGTATAATTCCCATCGTCCTTTGGCTTGAGCCACAATTGCGAGGTCATCTGTGTACCTAAGTACTAAGCCGGAGAACTCCATCATAAGAGATGTTCCAGAGCAAGGGTCCCGGAACACAGCCTTGCGGAATTCCGCACATGTCCGTTTCTTCGCTCTCTCCAACCAGGAACTTTCTGCTGTCCTGGTAGCTCGTAACTATCCTTATAAGATATTTTGGGATACCTCTGATCTCTAGATCCTCAATTATTCCTATACATGGTGCACTAGGCCTATCCTATACTCGTGGCCATAAAATTAGGCGGGTGAGAGAAATGGCGGTGTTGCCAGATATGGAACTAGTCTATTTACATATTTTAAAACAAAATCCGATAATTAGGATCGGCCTGATTGTATTGTACATATTTCAAACACAAAATTCGATAATCCAGATCGTCCTGAAATTTTGTTGATCCGAACTATCGGATTTTGTGTTTGAAATATACAATCAGGCCGGTACGAATTATCGGATTTTGTTTTAAAATATGTACAATACAACCAGGCTGATCCGGATTATCGGATTTTGTGTTTGAGAAGATGCACAATACAACCAGGCCGATCTAAATTATCTGATTTTGTGTTTGAGAAGATGCACAATGCAACCAGGAAGATCCGGATTATCGAATTTTGTGTTTGAAATACGTACAATTCAACCAGGCCGATCTAAATTATCAGATTTTCTGTTTGAGAAGATGCACTATACAACCAGGAAGATCCGGATTATCGAATTTTGTGTTTTAAATATGTACAATACAACCAGGTCGATCTAAATTATCTGATTTTGTGTTTGAGAAGATGCACTATAAAACCAGGAAGATCCGGATTATCGAATTTTGTGTTTGAAATATGTACAATACAACCAGACCGATCTAAATTATCTGATTTTGTGTTTGAGAAGATGCACTATACAACCAGGAAGATCCGGATTATCGAATTTTGTGTTTTAAATATGTACACTACAATTAGTCTGATCCGGATTATCGGATTTTGTGTTTGAAAATATGCACAATACAACCAGCATGATCCGGATTATCGAATTTTGTGTGTTTGAAACATGTACAATACAACCAGGCAAATCCGGATTATCGGATTTTATGTTTGAAAAGAAGTACAATACAAACAGGCCGATCCGGATTATCGACTTTTATATTTGAAAAGAAGTACAAAACAACCAGGGCGATCAGAAATATCAGACTTAATGTTTGAAAAAATTTACAAAAACAACAAAAAGTGTGTATTTTTAAATAACTGATGGTCACAAACTTGGTTTATGAAACTAATAAATAGAAAATAGAAACGCCGAACGGGTCCACAACGGTTTTCTAGTAACCCTAAACAAACATAAATTCCAGTAGTTCCTGAACTAACCCCTTTGACCCCTCGACTAGGGGATGGTTATGTTTGGTGACCGTGTTATATTCCCTCGCCTCGTTTATCATGTAAATGTATTCAGCATTTACATGTCCCCTCTCGTCTCGCTCCCACGCAAAACACAACGTACTAATGATAACTGCTTTTATAATCTGCATTCAGTGGATCATTTAAAATCAACTAGGGAATGCTACAATGCCTGTGCAGAATCTGACGACTGGCAATAAAGTTTTAGCTTCGTCCGTCTAGCAAACGAGTGAGTTTCTTCCAGCTGGAGGTGGATTAAAGGCATTCAAGAAGCGGGTGTTGTTTAATTAATGGCCAAATAGGGCCAACTTTCTTTATGCGTTTTTGGGTTCCTGATTCCGAAAATATGGATCCTAAAACCCAAAGTGTTGGCGACACCTATAAAAAAAACCCTTCTAGGTGTGTTTTACAATCTAATTAACAATTTAAAATAACTTAATGAAATTCACTTTTCCATATAAAAATAAAAAATCTCTTTCGTAATCAGTAGTCATTCCCGTGAAAATATTATACTTTACTAGTGGACCTGGCAATGCTTCGCTATTGCTTGATTTAATTTTAAGAGTGGCTATCATATTTCATCCCTTTGACTTAAGTAACCGAATTGCAAATGTATTTTTTATATCGATTAAGAATAATTCGACCACGCAGCTGAACCGCTGAAGTGAGTTAAGCAAATTTCCAAAATTAAGTTTATAGGTCTATGTTTTAGGGTTTCAACCAACAATTTGGGAAATACGGTGCTGAATAGCTGCAAAATGGTTCGCACGCCCCTCCCGCATATTGGGAGTATCTTCAATACACAAAGCATTGCGTGCTTCGCATGCCATTCCGAATATTGGGAGTATCTTCAACACACAATGCATTGCGTGCTTCGCACGCCATTCCGAATATTGGGAGTATCTTCAACACAAAACATTGCGTGCCTCGCACGCCAACCCCACGGTAGGATCCACCACATGGCTTTGAACCGGGTACTTTTATGGTATTTTACGTTTTGATCGATTTTTTTGGGGGAACCAAGCGAGCTATAAGGTCGCGTAAAAAAACCAAACGTACAGAATAAAATCCTACATTTATATTTGTAGGAAAAACTCAAAAAAAATTTTATTCTCGTAGGATAAATCTCAAAAAAACTTTACTTCCGGTCAAAAAAGTGCTTCCGATTGTTGGATTTTGTTGGCTAACGAACTCGTCTGAGCGACGTAGACAACCAACATGTGTAGCCTACCAAATTGGACTTTAAATGCGAACACTTATATACATATTAAACATTTTCAGTAAATATACTCAGCACACACGGATTCACCATCTCGTTCCCACTAAAAGTTTAAAACGATAAAGTCATTAATTGACAATAAAGTCATGTTTAGTTTCAGACAAGCAGCCGTTGTTTTTTAACAGATGCTGTCAACCATTAAGGGTCTGCTCCAGTAAACGAGAAAGCAACCGGAAACGCAACCGCTTCTCACTGTATCCCTATCTAAACAGTGCAATTTCTTGCAGCTGAACGCTTTGACATTGCCTCATTTCAAACCATTTTATAAGTTTATCTTTTGTAATTGAGTGTTGAAAAAAAAAACTGAATATTCTTCATAACATTTCGGATCCGGCTTGCAAAATATTTTTCATTATTAATTTTGTATTGTGTTAGGATAAAAATGCGAACTTTGTACTTACAAAATTTCAATTAAATAACAAATCAAAAGCATTTAAAAAAATGTAAATTGCAAGACGGATGCGTATTGTGACTCTGCTTAAAACGAGACCTTGCAAACAATTTTATGATAAAAATTAAACGAAATAAATGGTTTGAAATTTAACATTGCTCTTATGGGATACAAATCGAAGATGGCCGCCACTACAGCAGACCCTTAAGATCATTAATTTGTTGGTCAAGAAATTAACAATTTGTAGACGGGTGACCAACGTCGATTTAGAGCGCCTATTCATCACCCCTTACTATAAACCTAATTCGCGGATTTTCATCAGAAGAAGGAACACCTTTACTGACATAAATTATAAAATAACATTTCTGTTACACTTATACACCCAACTCACATATACTGAATTAGCAATGCGATCGTGGACTAACCGGCTAAGGCGCTAGTCTATGGTGATGGACTCTGCTGGTTCGAATCTCGGCAAGACCAAAACCGTTTTCAAACAGATTGAATATTCAAACAGATGGAATAGAGCGTTTCACAATAGAGCGTTTCACAAAATGCATGGTCAAACGCGTGACGGTAAACTCCGATTCGCCCCCAGCAACAAGAAAACTGTATACTCTGCTATACACACTTGTATACAAATTTTTTGGACTTTGCGCGCCTACAGAAGTTAACAAATTGTTACTTCAGATCAAAAAACGTGCTTCTTTTTTTTTGTTGCTACTTAGAAAACGAACATGTGGACCAAATAGGACGTAAAATGTGGCCGTTAGAGTGCGATCACATATATAGGCCTACATATAGAGTTTTTAATGACAAACCAAAACGTGTTCTGGGGACCAAGATCGGTGCTCATAATACTCTCATCATAGATAATCTCCAATGTCGATACTGAGTACCTCTTCATCGCGCCTTACTATAAGCCGAATTCGCGGATTTTCGTCGGAACACCTTTACTGTCATAAATTACAAAATAACATTTCCGTCCCAAATTCGACCGTATTGTCCCCGCTTTGGCACCGACTCCGCTACTTTTACACGCTCGAGTGGCGCTGCTCCGGACACGGTAGTTTTGTAAACTAGATTAGTACTGTACTCATCAAAAGCGAAACATGCAATTAGTTGAAAGACGGTTGAAAGTGTTCTCTGTGTTAAAATAAGTGTTTGTTGGCGTCGTGCCAGTTCCGCCTTCGGGTGTCATCCCGGCAATACACAAACACGATAAATAACTCGCGCTGCCTTCGCGTACACTGTAATTGTACTTGTTTATAGTAAACACTGTATTAATTTTGGAACTGATACTTCCTCAAAGACAATAACATAAACGGACGTAAGTAGTTTAAAATTGAAGGTTGTATAATTTTAAATTCAAATTGTGTTCGTCTCGGCCTATTATACACGCAGACAAATTTTATTGTTGGATTGTTTTACTTTCTCACTATACTGTAGTATAGAGAAAGTATAGTGATCGCAAAAAAAATTGATGTTGAGATTTTTGTGGAAATATCCTTTTTGGGACCCCCTGAGTCCAAAAAAGTGTTTTTTTACAAAATGTATGTCTGTATGTATGTCTGTATGTCTGTATGTCTGTATGTATGTCTGTATGTATACAAAGCTAGAGAGAAAACTATTCGATCGATTTCAACCAAATTTGCATCAGACATGTAAAGTAGGCCAGCATAGATGCACGAAAAAGGGTTTTGAACAACTTTGAAAAACAACCCCCTTTTTGGCCAAAACCCCCCAAAAAAATCAGTTATTATATTTTATAAAAAAACGGCTCTAACGATTTTGATAAAATTTGGCTTATTTGTAGTCTTTAATGTGCCCTACCATATGCAAAAAAACAGTATATTTCTAAAAATTCTCGTTTAGCTAGTAATAATAATAATAACTGATTTGTGGGGGTTTTTTGGCCACAAAGGGATTTGTTTTTCAAAATGTTTCAAAACCTTTTTACGTGCATCTATAGCCTAAAGACCTAATTGACGTGTTTGGTGCAAATTTGTTCGAAATTGATCGAATAGTTTTCACTCTAGATAATAATAATAATATTTATTAGTTAATCTCCAACTTTAATAAAAAATCTTCCTCCTACCCCACCAAATTTGCACCAGACATGTCAAGTAGGCCTGCATAGATGCACGAAAAAGGGTTTTAAACAATTTTGAAAAACAACCCCTTTTTTGGCCAAAAAAACCCCAAAAAATCAGTTATTATTTTTTATAAAAAAACGGCTCTAACGATTTTGATCAAATTTTGATTATTTGTAGCTTTAATGTGCCCTACCATATGCAAAAAACCGCATTTTTCTAAAAATTCTCGTTTAGCTAATAATAATAATAATAACTGATTTTTGGGGTTTTTTGGCGATAAAGGGGGTGGTTTTTCAAAACATTTCAAAACCTTTTTACGTGTATCTATAGAGACCTAATTGACGTGTTTGGTGCAAATTTGTTCGAAATCGATCGAATAGTTGTCTTTCTAGATAATAATAATAATAATATTTATTGGTTAATCTCCAACTTTAATAAAAAATCACCTCTCCTACCCCACCCTACAAGTCACAATGAATCTGTTTAATAATTTAAATATGTTTGTGAGAAAGTATGTCCCAGTTCCTGGTACCGTTTATTTTTATAGTTTCTGCTTCATAGAATTTCTACAAATTATGACCTAGCGGCCCCGAATTGTAGACTTATACTCTTCGCTCGCAGCTTACAAACCCGGATCAGAGGATGCCCCCCACGTGGATCTGAACCCGGTACTTTTATGGCATTTTACATTTTGATCGATTTCGGGAAAGCCAAGCCGAGCTATATGGTCGTGTACAAAAATAAAATGTACAGAATAATATCGTGCAATTTATTTTTTTTTCAAAATAAAGTTTCATTTCAGTTCGAAAAGTGTAAAAAGATAGTTTCTTCCAGCCAAAATACGTGCTTCCGTTTGTTGGATTTTCGGCTAACGAACTCGTCCGAGCGACTTAGATAACCAACGTGTGGACCAGATCGGACTAACAATGAGGCCGTTAGAGTGCGAACTCATATATACATATATATATATATATATATATAAGCGAAATACCACTGACTCACTGACTCACTCATCATGATTTCTCAAAAACTACCGAACAGATTGAAATGCAATTTGGTGTGTAGCTTCCTCTAGGGCCATAAGTGCTTTATAAGAAAGGTTTTGGAGAAATTCGAAATTTTAGGGGGGTTTGGGGGGATCAAAGTTGTTAAATCACGATTTCTTCAAAACTACCGAACGGATTGGAATGAAATTTGGTATGTAGCTTCCTCTAGGGCCATAGGTGCTTACTAAGAAAGGGTTTGA
>JAGFPH010007044.1:0-12915 GCA_018207615.1 Philaenus spumarius | reverse complement strand
CAATGAATACAGAATACTTTAAGAAGCACAGGGGTATAGGGAAAAAGTCTACGCTTTTCAGCGACTAGAAGACAATAGTTGGGCGACCCACGAACAGGAGCGCTAGCAGCAAAGCTTGACTGTACCAGACCCTTTTGATCCGGATTGTACAAACAATATTTCTCTCTCACTTCCTCCACGCAAAACTAACATTTGCAACTTTTACTCACTACCCCTGTCAACAACGGACCCTTTCCTAGTTACTCGTCGTTTGACACCAGCTATGCGTTTCTTTGAATATAGTTTAGAATAAGTAATTCAATTAAATTAAGTTATTATTAGTATTTTGTGTTTAAGTGATTATGTCCAGTGGAATTAAGTGTCATTATTTGCAGTGTCCTAATAGTAGTGTAAGAAATCCGGATTTACATTTCTTTAGATTTCCTGTGAAAGATAAGGAGAGGCAAGATCACCAAGACTAATCTTTTTTAGAGGTTAAGATCAGTTTAAAAAAGACAATAATTACATCGTTTGATAATTTTCCCTTTAAATCATAAGCGTATGTTTTTAATTAAAGTTTTTGGTGTCTTTATATCTATGACCAATACGTATTTTTCTCCGTCGCAACAGACCTGTAAACTCAGCGAATTTTCAATTACAATTTCATAGAAAATCCATGAAAAAAGTACATAATCCTGAATTTACTCAGTCGTAAGTTATAAGTTTGCAATTGGCAAAAAAAAACTACGTTTTGCCCATTTTTAATCTTGTTTGACTATTTAATTTATAATGCCATGTGTTCCCACTTTGCAACCGAATTCAATATAGCAGCTGAGTAAAAAAGTAAATGTTTTTTTTTGAAAACAAAGCAGACAACTATTCTTATTTAAAATTGTTTATTAATTTATTACTTAATTATTATGTACTTATTCTTATTGTGTTTTCTCGTAGCAGCAAACTTGCAAACTCAGTTCCGATATTATTCATATGGCGTCCATTTAAAACCTTTTATTAAATTTAATATTTGTAAATTTGTATGAATATTCATGTTCGGAGAATCTTGAGATTAATTTTGCTTTTTTAAATATGCAGATTTTAACTGATTCATGTATAGTTTATTTTTACGAATATCGGAAATTATCTCTTTGCCCTCGTTTTGCCGTCATTATATCTAAAACTGTGAACTTAACTGAACCTGTCAAAAGATCCTTTTATTAAAACTTGTGTAATATATGTTTATAGTAAGCTGTAATTTTATTTAACTTAAAATAAAATAAAGGTGTTTTTAACAAGTCGTGGATAAAACACATTTCTTAATGCACATTTATCAATGTTTAGATGTTTCAGCCAGGGGCGTCATTTGGGGGGGGGGGGGGGGGGGGGGGGGCCGGCGCCCCCCCAAGATTTGAAAAGTATTAAAATTACAATTTGAAAGTTTAAAATAATAGGCGTGTAATGATAATGCCCAACAACAGAAAAGACCAACCTTTAGAGTTGCAATATTTTCGAACATATCATTAATTTAAATTATTTTAAACAATAAGGGGTTCAACTATAAGTATCTATACAGCTTTAATATTAAGACTGTATGATTCAGTTCAATGAAAGGTGACTGTGTTGTTATTTAACTGCAATCATTTCAAGATAAATTTTGCCCCTAAAGGATGTCTCAATATAGCGTGAAATAGCTTAAAATGACATGTTTTATATTGTGAACATTTTTATTTTTTGGGGGGACCCAACGGACCCTCCCCCGTACCGGGGTCGGGGGGGGGGAGGCGCCCCCCCCCCCCCAACGTTTTGGTGAAATGACGCCACTGTTTTCAGCTGTAACAGTTGCATAATTTAATAATGTAGTCCATTTAAAACCTTTTATTAAATTTAATATTTGTAAATTTGTATGAATTTGTCATGTTCGGAGAATCTTAAGATTAATTTTGCTTATTTTAAATATTATGCAGATTTTAACTGATTCATGTATAGTTTATTTTTACGAATATCGGAAATTAGCTCTTTGCCCTCGTTTTGCCGTCGTTATATCTAAAACTGTGAACTTAACTGAACCTGTCAAAAGATCCTTTTATTAAAACTTGTGTTGTATATGTTCTTAATATATGTTTATAGTAAGCTGTAATTTTATTTAACTTAAAATAAAATAAAGGTGTTTTTAACAAGTCGTGGATAAAACACATTTCTCAATGTTTAGATGTTTCAGCTGTAACAGTTGCATAATTTAATAAAGTATATCTTAAAACTGACATATTAATTATTTTAACTAATTCATAACACTATTATAGCACCAGTTTATTAAAAAACTTAATTATTATATTACATACAATTGTGTTAAAATGTACAACACTACTTTTACAGTATTATAATACTTTTGTCATTTATTTAATGTTTGTAGTATAGAATTTATTATGTAATTTAAAACTATTTTTAAAAGTCAACACGTTATTGGTCGTTTTACCACTAGTTAAAATTTCATGTGCAATGTTCAGGTGTCATGTACGTGTAAATAAATTAAAGTTAAGTCCCATAAATAGTGATTTATTTGAACACCTAAAGGAAAACATATAGGCTAAGTTATTGTAACAAGAACTAAAATAATATTTTGTTGACAATAAATTTGGTATAGTGTTTGTTAGGTTTTAAGGTTTGTATCTGGGACACGCACAGTTTTAAGAAGCACCTCAGTAGCGTTGTTGGTTATGCTATTGCACAATAATTGTCAAGACAGTTTTAAAGGGATGTAAAAAGTGAAGGTCATAAGACGGCCGAAGGCAAATTGTAGTTGTGATGCAGACGGGGAGGGGGCTGTCTCATACGACTGCGCTACTCTCTAGTGGATGTTTCTTGAAGTAATAGTTGCAGATTTGGCGACTTCAGCACAGCCCGGTGGTAGGCCGCTTAACTATTTTTTTTGCGTAGAATTTTTAACATGGAGCCTGTGCTTCTTAAAGTATTCTGTATTCATTGATAATACATACCTGCATTATCGATTTTTTCCAGACAAACCATTGCTCGGCCGAAATAAATACAATGTCCTTTTTTGTTGAAAAATACCTCCCCTACAAGGTGGTATTTTTTATTTTCCTCTATCTTTATCCCAGCTTGAAATATTAAGGATAATCGAAAAAAAAAATGATAATCGATTTTTTTTCGACTTTGGGAAATCGATAGACTGGTAATCTTTTTTTTATGTTAATCTACAAACTTTAATGTACTCATAAAAAAAAATCAGCCGTATTGTAAATTACTGCAACTTTTGGTCTAAATTTACCCCTACCGACTAGCCTATAAATGTAACAGCGTGTAACATTGTAACCAAGGATTAGCCAATTTAATCCGTAATGCGTTTAGAGGTTGGCCTACATAATGTACTTGGCAGTGGGTACGACGCGTGGAATAAGTTAGAATGAATTTCGAAGTTTATTAAGTGCCTTGAATAGTTTAATACCTCAAGTATTAAAATTTGCAGTTCGTCTGTCACTTATAGAGATCTTTAGACTTCAAAAATTATCATTCCTAAAAGATCAAATTCGGCAAGGAATTCTTGAACGCAAAATACCCGAATATAAATTTGTATATTCATTTCTGAGATGGAAGCCGCGGGACCTTCTAGTCAACTTGGGTGCCCTTATGATATTTTCTAGGGGGGGGGGGGCTAGACCGGGTTATGGGGCTGAACACGTTCACCATGGGTATGGGGATGAGAGCTTGACATTGAGCACTATGAGAAGCGGCCGTCGCACAGTACATTGCACGCCAACCCCCAAATTGGAGTATTTTCAATACACAATGCATTGTGTGCTTCGCACGCCAACCCCTGTATTGGGAGTATTTTCAATACACAATGCATTGTGTGCTTCGCACGCCAACCCCTATATTGGGAGTATTTTCAATACACAATGCATTGTGTGCTTCGCACGCAAACCCCTATATTCGGAGTATCTTCAATTCACAATGCATTGTGGGCTTCGCACCCCAACCCTCATATTGGGAGTATTTTCAATCCACAATGCGTTGTGTGCTTCGCACGACAACCCCTATATTGGGAGTATTTTCAACATGCAAAGCATTGCGTGCTTCGCACGCAAACCCCTATATTGGGAGTATTTTCAATACACAATGCATTGTGTGCTTCGCACGCCAACCAATATATTGGGAGTATTTTCAATACACAATGCATTGTGTGCTTCGCACGCCAACCCCTTTATTGAGAGTATTTTCAATACACAATGCATTGTGTGCTTCGCACGCCAACTCCCGTATTGAGAGTATTTTCAATACACAATGCATTGCGTGCTTCGCACGCCAACCCCCGTATTTTGAGTATTTTCAATACACAATGCATTGCGTGCTTCGCAGGCCAATATTAAGCCAATATGCTATTGAGGCACATGTGCGTCTAAAATATTAGGGATTATTATGTAGGAAGGTTCAAAAATAAAAAATAAAGTAATTTCTACTCATTTAGGCTATAAATATAAATAAACGGTATCAGGAAACTGACACATACTTTCTCCCTCATTATAGGAACTTAATTTTGTATTTTGTAAGAGTAATTTTCCCATAAAAATCCATAAAATAACGGAAAACCCAACTTTTCTGAAATACGGCTCGAACGATTTTGATTAAAATTTTACACTTCATAGTACTTTAGGTCCCTAATAAAGTGTAAAATTTTAATCAAAATCGTTAAAGCCGTTTTTGAGAAAAGTTGATTTTCCCGTTATTTTAAGGGTTTTTTTGGGGAAAAAAAATGAAAAAAACGCCTGGAGATACCGTGAATTAGTACCTCCATACCAAATTTCATCAAAATCGGACCACTGGTTTAGGCTCTAGGTCTGATAACATCCATACAGACACCCCCACAGACAAACACACAGACATCTCTCCGAAAACCACTTTTTTAGGTTCAGGGGGACCCAAAACGGATATTTCCTCCAAAAACGCAAACTCGAAAATTTTGACGAATACAATACTTTCTCCGTATACTATAGTATAGGGGGAGAAAGTAAAAATAAAAGGTCAGCTCCTATCGTATTAAATGCGAAATTTGCGAACCAGTGAACGTGTCAACTCTGTTACTTTGATTGTTGTTGTTTCTTTCACCGCAGGAATTATTGTCTCAGGCCTAAGTAAAGTTTTAACAACAATTTTATAAATAAATATCCAGCAACTAACTCACTTTTTCAGAAATTGACAAAGTATACAGGTAATGTTATTCGGTAAGGCGTACGTATTATAACTCAAAACTGAGAAGCAATGGAAATCGACCTTCTTTTAACTAAAAAAAGGTTAATAGGGTTTCTGAAGCGACGACGTTTTTAAATATTCTGTACATCGATGTTTTCAGTTCGATATTATTGTCACATCGATGTTTTAACTATCGAGGATCGATGTCCTAGTACAGTACACGTAAGTTTAGGTTACCATTATTCAAATATATATATGTGTTGATTTTATTATTTGCCCATCAAAGATGAGCTTTCAAAAATTCTGTAACTCAAGTTACTCAAGCATTACGTTTATAATAATGTCCATCAAATCTGTTTCATACTTATAATAAACTGTATGGATTGTACGAGTGAGAACTTTGGCAAATGTTTGAGCTACCAGCAAATGCTAAAGTGAATCACATTTTTGTATTCAATTAAACCTTATAGATTAATTTATTGAAAACCTTCGTAATATCATAGATCATGAATAATAAGGTTAGGTATAATAATAATATTAGGTATAATAATATTAGGTTATCCAAATACAATGGTAATATGCCCTTAGTATTTAAATTGTTTCAAATAGAAAAGAAAATATTACAAAAGTATAATTTTGTTTATAATAATATAACTTAAAGTAAATTTATGAATTTTGTAAAACAATATGGCATCGTGCAATAAAATATCAAAAAATAAATATAAAAAATAAAACTCCGAAATAAGAAATACGAAATTTGCCCCTACCTTTGTGAGCTTGATCTGATCTATTAAATTAGAAAACTATGCAGGTTCAACAAAAATACTTTACTCTAACAAAACACGTAATGTCCGTCCGTGTGTCTGTTAGGATGTTCACAGAGCTGGAGACCATACCAACGGTCCGATTTTGATGAAATTTGGTATGTAGGTGTAGTTCTGGAATATCTCCAGGCATTTTTTTCATTTTTTCAAATTTTTGATTTTTAAGGGGTTTTAAAAATGACCAAAAAACGAGAAAAATGAAAACTTCTCAAAAACGGCTGTACCGATTTTGATTAAATTTGACTTATTTGTAGCCTTTAGTCTGATGTACGCTACCATATGCAAAAAACCACATCTTACTAAAAATTCTCGTTTAAATTTATATAGTAAATGTATGAATTTTGTAAAACAATATGGCATCCTGCAATAAAATATCAAAAAATAAATATAAAAAATAAAATTCCGAAATAAGAAATACTAAATTTGCGTAGCAGTGAACGTGTTAAGGAGTACCCTCCCCTCCTTCGGCAAAAACAGTCCTGGGATAGTTTTGACCTCACCAAGAAAACGTTTACACACGGATACTAGAATAGTATCCGTGCGTTTACAATTTCGGAAGCCAATATGGCTGTTCAGGTGAAATATTAACCCACACAGCATTGAGCCTCTACATTTACACCGTCAGTGAATACACAAAGACCTATAACACTCCTAGAGGCCGCTCCAAGTAGTGACCCAGCAGCTCATGCTTGAACTATTGTAAACAATAAAATAAATATATGTAAAATCAAGCGGCACATAACATTTAAAACATATTTTTGTGCTAATCTCGTTAAAGAAAAATACCTGACTATAATTAATAATATACATATTTTCCTTTCCCTGGGAGCTAGAGGGGGGGAAGGGGTCGTGGCCCCTCTCGGCCCATAAGTATGGGCGCCCGTGCTAGTTAATCATATTTTTGGAAAAAGGACGATTAAATATTTATTCCAATATTTCAAGTGAACTCCATCCCTAAGAGACGGATCCAAAGGTTTGTGTAGCTCAATAGGCAACCGTGTTAAGGGTCTGTTCCAGTAAACGAGAAAGCAACCGGAAACGCAAGCGCTTATCACTTTATCCCCTATCTAAACAGTGTAGTTTCTTGCAGCTGAACGCTTTGACATTGCCTCATTTCAAACCATTTTATAAGTCTATCTTTTGTAATTGCGTGTTGAAAAAAAAACTGAATATCTATATATTAATATATAAAATTCAACGTATGTCCGTCTGTTTGTACGTTTGTATGTTTGTCCTTTATGCGTTACCAAACCGTCCATCCGATTGCTTTGAAATTTTGCATAGTAACACAGGTTAACCCTGGGAAGGTTTTAGGCCATTTACCGAAGTCCTAGGACATTAGGGCTACGCCCCAGTGGCCCTCAAAGTTTCAATGTTAATCTTATGGAAGGTCAATCTTAAGGAAGAAGAAGAAATATTTCTTTTCATTTTAGCAGGGGCACAAAAAACAGCTGTTCATATGAAAAGCTTAAAACAGCTGATTTTGATCAACAACTGATTTGGATCAAAAACTGAATATAATTTTAGGTTAGGCCTACAATGAACTTTTTTTTTTTACAATGAACTAAAACACTTGGGCTAATTATTAGTATCAGGTTGATTTGTCTATCCGTGCAAAGCCGGGTCAGGCCAGCTAGTTCTTTATAAAATTTCGGATTCTGTTTGCAAATTATTTTTCATTATTAATTTTTTATTGTGTTAGGAAAAAAAATCAAATTTTTTACTTACAAAATGTCAGTTACTTGACAAATGAAAGAAATTTTTTTAAATGTAAATTGCGTATTGTGACTGTGCTTAAAATGAGACCTTGCAAACAATTTTATGATAAAAAGTAAACGAAATAAATGGTATGAAATTTAACATTGCTCTTATGGGATAAGAATCCATTTTATTTTTACTGGAGCAGACCCTTAAACAGCTAGGAAAGATGAGCTATTCCAGTGACCCTTATGGTGAGACCTAAGGTCGGGAGTGGTCAATGAGCACCGATCATGGTCTCCAAAACAAGACATTAAAAATTGCATATACAGGGTGATTCAGGAAGATATGCAGAAACTTCGGGAGCTCTTTCTACACGTAAAAGTAAATAAAACAAGTTATATAAACATAGGTCCAGAAATGCTTCTTATCCCAGATATCCGCCATATTGTTTTTTTTTTACAAAATAATCCTAATCTAGAGAAATGTTTGACTGATTGAGTACAAACTTGCCACGAAGTTTAACCTGACCACGATCTATCTCGAAAAAATAAGCGATTATATCTGATCATGCGTTTCAAAATGGCGGCTGTTTGAAAATTTCAAACCTAAATTACTCAAAAACCTTACATTTGAACAAAAAACGGCCAAGTCGCCTTTTATTGTAGCCCTTTTGGTTTCAATTTGGATAAGGTCCCCGAATCACTATATTAATCTATATATATATAAGCGAAATACCACTCACTCATCACGATTTTTCAAAAACTACCAAACGGTTTGAAATGAAATTTGGTATGTAGCTTCCTCTAGGGCCATAGGTGCTCACTAAGAAAGGGTATGAAAAATTCAGAAATTTTAGGAGGGGTTTGGGGGGATCAAAGTTACTAAAATCGTAATTTCAGATCTTTTATTATTATGACAATAGTGCTTTTATTATTTAAGATCTATATATATAAAAGCCAAATACCACTCACTGACTGAACACTTAAAAAGAATACAATTACGTTAAAAAGACTGAAAATACCAACCACCACGGGCAACGCCGTACGTGTCAACTAGTGCTTTATATATTTCACCTCTTTATAGTATTAGTATATATAGGCTGGCGGGATTTTCTAGCTTTGCCGAAAAGCAGTTCCGCACGGACTTATCAAAATACCAATAAATTTGTTATTCAAGGAGCTGGATGTTTAGAAATCATTTTTACTTTCTCCCCCCCCCCCCCTCCCCCCTATCCGTAGTATATGGAGAAAGTATTGTTTTCGTCCAAATTTTCGAATTTGAATTTTTAGTGGAATTATCTGTGTTGGTGCTCCCTGAACCCAAAAATATTTTTAGTGGAATTGATTGTTTTGGTGATCCCTGAAAACAAAAAAGTATTTTTTTTTGTGATGTCTGTCCGTGTGTCTGTAAGGATGTGTACAGAGCTGGAGACCATACCGACGGTCCGATTTTGATGAAATTTGGTATGTAGGTGTAGTTCTGGAATATCTCCAGGCATTTTTTCATTTTTTTCAAATTTTGGATTTTTAAGGGGTTCTACCCCCCAAAAATGGCCAAAAAACGAGAAAAATAAAAATTTCTCAAAAACGGCTCTAACGATTTTGATGAAATTTGACTAATTTTCAGCCCTTAATGTACGCTACCATTTGCAAAAAACCACATCTTTCTAAAAATTCTCGTTTAGGTATAATAATGACTGATTTTTGGGAGTTTTGGGCCAAAAAGGGGGTTGTTTTCCACAATTTTTAAAACCCTTTTTTCATGCATCTTTACAGGCCCAATTGACATGTTTGGTGCAAATTTGTTCGAAATTGATCGAATAGTTTTAATAATAATAATGTTTATTAGTTTTTTCCTACTTTAATGTCCCCCCCTCCTACTTTAATACAACTATGAAGTCACAGTGAATCCGTTTGATAATTTAAATATGTTTGTGAGAAAGTATGTGCCAGTTTATTTTTAGACATTTAGAGAATGCAGGTAAAATGGTTATAGGTCTGTAGTCCGAAAGAGCTACTAGAGATTTTGTCTTGTTTAGTGGCCGAATTATACTGTACTTCCATTTAGTAGGAGACGTGGATAGAGTGGGAGATTTATTAAAAACAGATTTAATTATAGGTAACCCGATTGGCGGTGTTTCTTTGACGAAGTTAATTGGAATAGAATCGGATAAGCTTTACTCCGAATCGACATCAAGGTTTTCAATATCTGTAGATCATCAACGGCTTTGAAACTAGATTCATTAGTGTGTTGATTGAATACAATACTTGATTTAATACTATTGGCAAAGGCATTGCTACAGTGAGATCTACTGGTGTGTCAGAAAAACAGCTGTTTGAAGCTGAGACCTGTGCACAATGTAAGACATACATATCGAAATAGACACGAAATATCCCAACATTTGTCCACGTATGGCCTATGTAAAAAGATAATTCATTAGCTATTATTTTGTATTGGTTTATTAACAACTATCAATAAAGCAGATTCTACTGCCAAGTTCAAGGTAGAGGGACTTGTTTGTTGATGGTACTGAGCATTCTTTGCCATAACCAGTCTGTCCGCCAGCTATCTTTACTAGCGTCAAAAATATATATACTAGCTGTTCGTGAACTCTTTAAGAGGTAACCTATCTCATTTAAAAATAAACGGTACCAGGAACTGGCACATACTTTCTCACAAACACATTTAAATTACCAAACAGATTCACTGTGACTTGTAGGGTGGGGTAGGAGAGTTCTTTTATTAAAGTTGGAGATTAACTAATAAATATTATTATTATTATTATCTAGAGAGAAAACTATTCGATCGATTTCGAACAAATTTGCATCAAACACGTCAATTAGGTCTTTATAGATGCACGTAAAAAGGTTTTGAAAAATTTTGAAAAACAACCCCCTTTATGGCCAAAAAACCCCCAAAAATCAGTTATTATTATTATTATTAGCTAAACGAGAATTTTTAGAAAGATGCGGGTTTTTGTATATGGTAGGGCACATTAAAGGCTACAAATAAGCCAAATTTTATCAAAATCGTTAGAGCCGTTTTTTTATAAAAAAATAATAACTGATTTTTTGGGGGTTTTTTGGCCTAAAAGGGGGTTGTTTTTCAAAATTGTTCAAAACCCTTTTTCGTGCATCTATACAGGCGTACTGAACATGTCTGGTGCAAATTTGGTTGAAATCGATCGAATAGTTTTCTCTCTAGCTTTGTATACATACATACATACATACATACATACATACAGACAGACATTTTGTAAAAACCACTTTTTTGGACTGAGGGGTCCCAAAACGGATATTTCCACAAAAATCTCAGCATCCATTTTTTTTGCGATCACTATACTTTCTCTATACTATAGTATAGTGAGAAAGTAATAAACGGTACCAGATATATGCCACATACTTTCTCCCAGTTGAAACTTTATACCTTCCAAAGAGTAGCATAGGAGGTGGACTCCTATGCAATTCCTATTTAGAATTGCAAAAGTAGGACATACCATGGAAAATATTAGATGTATGTAATACACATCCATATTAAGTTTCATATTAGTTTCATTCAAAATATTAACTAATAAATATTATTATTATTATTAAGACTATTCCATTGATTTCGAACAAATTTGCATCAAACATGTAAATTATTCCTGTATAGATGCTCGAAAAAAGGTTTTGAAAAATTTTGAAAAACAACCCTCTTTTTGGCCAAACCCCCCCCCCCCCAAAATCAGTTATTATTGTTGTTATTACCTAAACGAGAATTTTTAGAAAGATGCGGTTTTTTTCATATAGTAGGGTACATTAAGGGCTACAAATAAGCTAAATTTTATCAAAATCGTTAGAGCCGTTTTTGAGAAATTTACATTTTTCTCGTTTTTTTACCATTTTTGGGGAGTAAACCCCCTTAAAAATGAAAAATTTGGAAAAATGAAAAAATGCCTGGAAATATTCCAGTACTACACCTACATACCAAATTTCATCAAAATCGGACAGTTGGTATGGTCTCCAGCTCTGTACACATCCTTACAGACACACAGACACATGGACAGGGAGCACCAAAACAAATAATTCCACTAAAAATATTTTTGGGTTCAGGTAGCACCAACACAGATAATTCCACTAAACGATTTTTTTGGGGGTTCAGGGAGCACTAAAACAGATAATGCCACTAAAAATTCAAATTCGAAAATTTGGACGAAAACAATACTTTCTCCATATACTACGTATAGGGTGGAGAAAGTAATAGACAACACAACAGAGAATCCAACAACATATTTTACATCATTGTGCATTGCATGCATACTGATATTTAGATTTGCTTGATTAAACTACAACGTACAATACACATGGATGCAGTAGGTTACAGTCTTACTCTCTTGTGAGCTTGATCTGATCTATTAAATTAAAAAAACTACGAAGGTTCAACAAAAATACTTTACTCTCACAAAACAAAATCATTCATCATCCTTGCATCCTATAACATTTTACTTGAGTAACTATATCAAAATTTTAAAAACAAGCATGGAAATTGGTGTTTAACACGTTCACTGCTACGCAAATTTCGTATTTCCTACGCTAGGAGCTGACCTTTTAAATTTTTTATATTTATAGCCTAAACGAGTAGAAATTAACTAACTTGACTATTATCCTTCATCGGATTGTTTTGACAGTGAGACAAGAAATCAGGCCATAAAAAGGTGTCTTGACATTTTTTTGTTAAAATGTGCGGTTTAGGTTTGAAATTTTCAAACAACCGCCATTTTGAAACGCATGATCGGATATAATCGCTTGTTTTTCTTGAGGTAGATCACTGTTAGGTTAAACTTCACGCCAAGTTTGAACTCAGTCAGACATTTCTTTTGATTTGAATTATTTCTTTAAAAAAACAAAATGGCGGATATCTTTGAAACAAAGCCTTTTCGGGCCTATGTTTGTATGAACTTTTTTCTTTTTTTAGATGTAGAATGTGCTACCAAGACATTGCCGTATACTTCTGAATCGCCCAGTATATATACCATTTTTAATGGCACCTCAAAACGTGTTCCGAGGTCCATGATCGGTGCACATTGACGTGTCCCGACCTTAGGTCTCACCATAGAGTCGCTGCAACGTCACGTATTTCCTACGGAAATTCGCCAGTAATTGAATCTCTAGCTGAAACAATATTGTTAGTAGAACACAGCCTTCTCAAAGAATCGTGACAAAGACGCCCC
>JAGFPH010007043.1:55304-70161 GCA_018207615.1 Philaenus spumarius | reverse complement strand
AATGGGAATTATAAAATAAAAGAAACGAGCTTTGCAAACCAGAGAAATAATGTAAAATATAACTTTTTAAACTTAAAATAGAAGGGAGAATGCACAAGCCCTTAAAATTGTTATACAGGGAGCGGCAAAAAGATCTGACGGTTTTAAAATGTAAATAACTCAAACGTTTATAGTGATAAAAAGTGTTTTATTGCATATTACAGATTGGTATTTATGAACATTTATAAAAATAACTGAAAAAGGGCGAATTTGCTCCGTTTAAGATTTGAAGATGACGTCTTTCAAATGATGTCCATCTCGGGCCATGCATTCTTCCAATCTTGCACTGAAACTTTCAAACACTTTCCCTAACATTGCAGGAGACAGGTTGGCTATTTCTTGGCGTATGGCCTCCTTAAGGTCATCCAATGTGCGGGGTTTGTTCGCGTATACTCTAGATTTCAGCAGTCCCCACAAGAAAAAATCACAAACGCTGAGATCCGGGGAGCGAGCTGGCCACGCAATGTCCCCGAAACGCGAGATGACTCGGCCACGGAACTTGCTTCTTAAGAAGTTCATCACCTCACCGGCTGTGTGGGCAGTTGCCCCATCCTGCTGAAACCAAATTCGGCTGCGATTTAAGCGCTTTCTGCGTAGTTCGGGGATCAGGAAGTTTCTCAACATATTCAAGTAGCGTTCAGAATTGACGGTCACAGTTCGACCGTTCTCTTCAAAGAAGTATGGGCCTATAACACAGTTTTTCGTTACACCACACCACACTGTGACCTTGGGACAATGAAGAGGACGTTCATGCAGTTCTTCTGGGTTTTTTCCTGACCAATATCGGAAATTTTGTTTATTCACATAACCATTCAAATGGAAATGCGCTTCGTCGCTCATAATGACGATTTTGTCATCTGTAAGCAAATCAATCATTTGCTCTGAAAACGCATTGCGCTTGGCATAATCATTGGGCTTCAACTGTTGCACGATAGCAATTTTATATGGATGAAAGTGCAGGTCGTACCGTAAAATTCTTCTTACCGAGCGGTCGGACATGTGCAGAGCTGCAGCTTGTTTACGTGCAGGCCGTCGAGGACTGGCTTCCACAGCTTCTCTCACTCTCTCGACATTCTCTGGCGTCCGGACTGACCTTGGACGGCCTGTTGATTTTTGTTTCAATGCTGAACCGGTAGCTCTGAAGTTATTCACCCACAGCAAAATGGTGTTTCGAGTTGGGACTTTACCACGTGGACCCACATTGAATCGTCTACGGAACTGACGCTGAACAGTAACACAGGAATCGCCACTTTTAAAAAACGCTTCCACGACAAACGCACGGTGCTCAGCCGTCCACCGCTCCATGGCTACTGAACATGTCCGCACGTAGGCTCTGGAAAGCCGTTATCCCCACCACCCCCCCACCACTCACTCGCTCGCCAGCGCGGCAGCGAAAACCGTCAGATCATTTTGCCGCTCCCTGTATAATACTACTTTTTCCATATTAGATATTCTAAGTAAACAAAATAATGTAAGCCAGTACTACCAAAATAATATTACTAGGCCTACTGTGTTATAATCAAGCAAGACGCTATCATGAGAAAAACAATAGAACATGTAAGTTAAACAGCTTATTTAGTATGGGCGGAGCGGCAAACACAGCTTCTACAGTTAATTATATAATTAGTATACCTACATTTAAATCAATTTTTTTTTCTTTTTTAGGGAAGTATGTACCTGCTATTGCAATACACATTCATAGAATGAATCAACAGATGTCAAGTAATAAAATAAACTTGAAAGGTATCGTAATTTATTTTATAATTTGTAGGTAGTATTTGTTGTCTTTGCAGTGGAATAAACTCTGGTAGTAATAACCTAATTTACGTAATTAATATTATACATTAATGAAGCACAGGCGCGGATACAGCGGCAGGGTCATGGGGGTCATGACCCCCCCAACAACATTTTTTAAGGCTTGATTTATATGTTTGATTTAACCCTACAAGCGCCAAATTACACAGTAGCCTACTGTCGTCTCAGCCTGCCGAGCAAGTGGCAGGCAGCATTATTGTATCGTCTGATTGTGTGAATATTTTACCCACTATAAATCATCCAATATTAATAAAACTAAAACGATTGGAAAGCAAATGTTTTAAACATTCATTTTTGTATTTACAAATTTGTTTTAAAACATATATTTACATATTATGTAATCATCGTTTGTAATTGTAGTTGTAAGATGACGCTGCGCGAGAAAACAAAAAGGAAAAACACAAAACTTTTCTCTTTTCTAAGGCTCATAATCGTTAGACAGAGTTGTTTTGAAAAGAATTTAAGGTCACCTTTGGATTCGTCAAGATTTGAAATTTCTAACATAGGTATAGTCTTCCAATCATTCGTCACTCCTATAATTTTTTAAATATTATGAAGTTTTCTTTAAGCCCTGAAGATTTGACAGTTTTTCAACCAATGAGCAAGCATATTTTGTAATCGATATATCTAGTTCAAATCGATGTACTTGTACATTGATGTTTATATAGATTTAAGTGTAAATTCTATATTTTCGTTTGATATAAGGAAACCCTGATTTACTGTTCATGGGCTACAGCTATAGGTCTTGTCTGTGAAATATGTACCATTGTGCCGATTGTCTTAACGCATTTAGCATAGCCAATAAAGCAAAAATAAGTCTAATTTTGTTAATGAATTTAACAGCAAGCGACATCAACAGTGACTTTAAGGGTACCGGTAGCATAAGCGTATGTAAAAAACAAAAAATATCAGGCAAGGAGCTTTTGCACATTTCGTATAAACAAAAATTACAATAAATTAGGAGTGTTGGGGTTTTTCGTTAATATTATAAAAAATTACAAATGGATCAAGATACTTACTCTTAAAAACTACCGTTTTTTAAAAGTTCATATCTTTGTTAATTTACAATATTAAGGGCAGATTTTTCAGAAAATGATTGTTTATCATGTGTTCTTCAAACAGGAAGAAGATGAAATTGGTTGCATTAATAGTATTTGCACAATTGCAGTATAAACAATGTAGATCATTATTTTGCATAATGCGCCCAATTAACCTGAGTGGCTCATTTTAAATTTACCAACCGGATTCTGAAAGTAGACATTAAAATCTACAATTCGTATATCTGCGATTTTTTAATAAGGTTGATAAAGTATAATAAAAATGCTTCAGAACATATCGCGAAAAGTGTAAATTTGCGGCCGACCCCGATGGTAAATTTTCCAGAAGGCAGTTAGTTCTCTTCTGCCGTTCTCTTCTCCTCCGCATTATGCAAGATAATGGCCTAAATTGTTTATACTGCAATTGTGCAAAAACTATGAATGCGACAAATTTCATCTTCCTCCTGCCTGAAATACACATACTAAACAATAATTTTCCAAAAGATTTGCCCTAAATATTGTAACTTAACAAAGATACAAACTTTTGAAAAATAGTAATTTTTAATAGTAAATTTTCCGCGGTGAGAAATGTTCCGATCGAGGTTTTTGTAGATTTTTAATTCTCTACAAATGTTTCGTTGGAAGTATCGTTATCCTTGCATAAATTTGTATAATATCAACGTTTGTCCAAATTTATTGTTATTTTTGTTTATAAAAATGCACAAAAATTCCCTTGCCTGATAATTTTTGTATGTTATACACCTATGAGCTACCATTAAAGCTACTGTGGATGTCGCTTGCTGAAATTTAATAACAATATAAAATCTCTATTGGTTGGGCTAAAATTGTTTTACGGATCACGATGCTGAATGGAGTTGTACGATGACTTCAATAAGTGAGAGCTTGTGTTACGTCGTTTTAAATTTAATGAAACAAAGTGGATTTAATGATCGTGTTTAGGTATGATTTTAGTATCGTTCCTGTTAACTCTTCAATAATTAGTGTTTATTTTATTCTTTAATCCTTCATAGGTCGCGTGGTGTACAAACCTCCGCAAGAAATCTATTTCTTTGTGTAAAAGTTTTGTTTGCAAATGTGCGACCCCTACCCTTTGGCGCATCCATCCTCACTTCCCCCTCCACCCCCTCACCAACCGACAACCAGTTAGCTCAAAGCCACTGACCAGGACGTATCGCAGTTTGCGGTCTTTTGTACACCGTGCGACCTACAAAGTTATTGTTTGTGCGGTCATTTGTGCGCCACACGACCTTTTATGTTTTAAGTTTTTTCATTTGTGTTTGTGGAATTTGTACTTTTATTTGTGAAGATGGATGCCAATGAAGCTGCAAAATTATTGAAGATGCTAGCAAGTGTGGAGAAGGAAGAAAGGGAACAAGAACGAGTGGCAGAGAAGGACAGAGAGCTTCTCAGACGAGAACTATTTGCCGAATCAAATATCAACTCTGATGAAAACGATGGGGATGTCGTAGTCGAGAGATAAGGAAGCGACCAATCTGAAGATGAAGTAGAGCATAGTAACCACGAAACTAACTCAGAAACTTCTCTCGAAGATCTGTCTGAAAGAGAAGATATATCAATGGATGTAGAAGCAAACCAGAATTTCACTTTGGGTAAAGATTTAGAAACGAGGTGGAATGTACACATGGATATGGCAAACCTTCGTGGAAGGGCCCGCCGTCATAATATAATTCGTGGGGAGAGAATTGGAGTCCGCCTATCCTGTCCAAAAGGAGAAGCTACAGCTGCAAACTCCCCTCTTGCAAGCTGGAAATTATTTTTCCCAGATAGCTTAGTTGACCAAATCGTCCAATATACTAATGTGTGGATTGACAAAAATAAGGAGAACTATTCCCGCAAAAGGGATGCAAAACCAACGCACAGAGATGAAATTCATGCTGTCCTTGGTTTGTTATACCTGTGAGGAATGCTAAAATCCTCACATACGATGTTGGAAGATTTATGGACTGCAGATGGGCTAGATTTTGAATATTTTCGAGCGACAATGTCTCTGAGACGATTTAAATTTCTGCTTATGCGTTTTGACGACCTAAGAACTAGAAGACAGAGAAAGGCACATGATAAATTGGCTCCCATTCGGGAATTATATGAAGAATTTGTCAATCGTTGTCAAAACCACTACAGTCTCAGTGAGTATGTAACTGTAGACGAGATGTTGGAAGCTTTCCGTGGTAGATGTAGTTTTAGACAATACATTCTTAATAAGCCAGCTCGCTATGGACTGAAAGTGTATGCATTGTGTGACGCAAGAACTTATTATAAGGGGAATTTAGAAATTCATTGTGGCAAGCAGTCCGAAAGCCCTTAAAAATTGAGCAATACTGCTAAAGATGTTACTCTGCGCATAGTGATCAAGTTCAGTAATGTTACACAATTTTATTTTATATTAGTATTTACAATGTATTTTATGTACTCTCATATTTGTTTTTCTTTGTAAATAATGGTACTATGAAACTAAGCTTTTATGAATATTCATTTTTTTAATGCCTAATAAAACATTATTTTGTAAATAGAATATCATTTAGGCATACTACTATTTCTTAGATAAGCTTAAATTAATTTCATAGTTTTTTATACTTTTTTTCATACATTTGGTAAATAAATATAGAATCATATACTATTATCTATTGCATATGCTTACGTTTCGCTAATAAATTGTATTGTTGCATTTATTCAAAATAAAATGTATGTTCTTTTTCTTTTCATGGATAAATGTAAAAACTGTTTTGTAACAACTTACGAAGTTAATTTTCAAAGTTCAATAAAAAAATTAAAATTAAATTAAACTTATTCGTTTTTAATTTAATCCTGCAGTATTATTTTCCACGTAAGAGTAGATACGTTAAAAATACTATACAAAATAAATATACAGGGATATTATTCGTGGAAAGACTAAAAGAACGATTTGCGGTCTTTTGTACATCACGCGACCTACTGTGTCACAACTAAAGACGCGACCTATGAAGGGTTAATCTACAAGAAACTCTTGTACTTTCAAGAAAATTTGTATGACCTACAAATGCATTAAAAAACTATTCCATAGAGTTTATACATATTTTTTAATCCTCCAGACCCGTTGTTGTTAAATTGTTGGTAATATTGTTTTCGACTTCTTATGACCCCTCCCAAAATGAAATCCTGTATCCGCCCCTGATGAAGCATCTTTTTATGACAGATTATTTGTACTTGTACAGAATTTTTCCTATACAATTACCATAGTAAATACAATATAGAGGATAGAAGATTAGAGATATAAACTTAACAATCTCTTTAACAATACTTAGCAATATTTATAAAACATTTAAATCTACAAATGTAAACTGTACTCTTGAAAAAGGAAATGAAATAATTTATTTTGTTTATGGTAGGCTAGTTAATTTAAAACCTTCAAATTGTTTAGTGACAGTTTGATTTCACACAGTTATATTGTTTTGTGACTGATCTGTTTTTCATGTTTTTACAGGGATTGCAATTGGCAATGGTTTAGTAGATCCATTAGCTCAAGCAGACTTTCTAGATCTTGTGTTTGAAGCAGGGCTTATAGATATTACAACAAAGATGTCACTTCAAAAACTTAATGAATTTTCGAAAATTCACTTAAAATCTCCAGCAGGAATTACAGATAATTCGACTTTTGATAATTTGAAAGATTGCAACATCATTCAAATTAGAGATTATTTTAACATCTATTATACTGACAATTGCAAAGAAAATACTACATCAAAGAATGAATTAGGTAATAAACAATTTCATTAGTTTTGAAAAAACAACAATAAGAAATACAACATCGGTTTGTCCAATTTTTAAACAACTGATGCACCTACATAAACCATCCACACCAATTTGTTTTAAACATTTGAACAATCACTATAACTTTTCTAGTAAGATTGTGTCATAATGCTAAATCTTTAATCCAACGGCGTTTTCAAACAAAATACAATGTAATTATAAATTTGGATAATTTTATAAATATATTACATTCGTCGATTAGCCATTGTGAGTAATGAATTTAAATGGATTTACTTTAATTTAAAATCCCCTGAATTCAATTTATTTTAAACATATTTAACTTTGAATTTGCAAATGGAAATTATTTTATTCATTTATGGAAAACTTGATTTCCTATTACTTACAGACACAAGATGATTAATGTTGATTCTCGATTCCTCCTTAGGCGTGACTTCTTCTTAAAGATGCCTTCTTTCGATTTCCAGATTGGTGGTGGTTCCCTCTTCTTAAAGCTGACTTCTCCTCGACTGCTCCAACGTTGATAACTCCTTTTCTTTAAAGATGTTTTCTCCTTAATTCTTTATGTCTTTTGGCAAGGCAAGCCTTCTTCTTTTTGTTTCTTCTCAAGCTGAATTTACGGCCTGCTAACTACCGACCAGAGTTAGAAAAGACGAACACCGAATCTTCCACGTATCTCTTCGCTGTTCCTTAAGCTGTGTGGTGTGCACGCCATGCTGGTCGTTCCTAAACTAACGCTAGATACTTCACTCAGTAACCTCCCTGGGTGGTTTCCCGTAAAACGAGTCTCTTTTGTTATATTCATAAGAAATTCTTATTTCTTAAGTTATAAATATATTTCTTGGGTCTAATATATTGTTGAATTATTTCATGAATTTTGGTGTAAGTTAATTATCTTCTCTTACTTAGGCCTTGTTTAATTGATTTCAGCTTATTTCTGTTTCTTCATTGGCTGTGGTTAGATTCGAGTAGTCATTCCTATGACATCATATCCTATCTCGGTCCGCTACGTTGATGCGCCTGTCTGAACTGGTCTGTTGCTACATTCTGTATTGTTTTTAACCAAAACTCCATAACTTATTTCTCTGTGGCTTGATTTCAAATTTGAAAGTTTTGAATGACTTGTGATCGTTTTCTGACTCGTTCGAATGGTTTTTCTACTCCTAATACTTCTCTACTTATTCTCTCCGAAAGTTGACAATTTTGAAATTTTTTTGTTCTTTTCTTCTTTGCCTGGTCTTAAAACGCGCTAAATTGGTTTTGGATGTTTTGTAACTTAATTAGTTCCTGAGATATGCTCCCTTTTGTTTGTTGTAATTACTCACTTTTGTTTCTAATTTCCCACTAATCTTCCCACTCTTGTAGAAGGGGCTTCATAGCCTCGACTGCGCCCAAATAAAGGCGAAAAAACAAACAAACAAACAAACTCTTCCTTTTTAAGTTATTTTCATTTCTCACATGGCTTTACAATACATTACATATACCTTGTACATAATCTATTGATTTACTCCCCCTTTTCACTTTACTTTACCTTTATTTTAATTAATAAAGTTTTTTGTTAACTTATTTTATTTCACAAAAACTATTTATTATTTTTTATTGAAACTTAGCTTGATTATGCATCATTACTTGTTATATTAATTTCTAATTTTCATTGTTTAGTTGTCTTTTAATTTTTATGTTGTTGGCTTTTTTAATCCCAAGAATAACTTAAAAATCTCAATTTTGGTTATAAGTTTTTATAAATCTAAAATTATTTTTATTCCATATCTTTATTAACCCTTCTTGCTTTACAAATGACTATTTAGTTTTTTGTTTCAATTAAAATCTTAAACGTTTTTCTTTTTCTCTCTTACATTAATTTATGCCTATAACTTCTAAACAAATTATCTAATTAAAATTCTTTTAATGGCTTTTATATATCTCATTCTCCTTTTTATAACTAGCTAAAATTAACAACGAATTTTACAATTTTAGATTTTAACTAAACGGACAACTTTGTGCCAGTCTAGACAGGACTGTGCATGCTATATCCTGCATCTTTTTGGTTGGTTCTTGTCTCCAACGCTTACGACATACCCCCACATGAATTCAACTAACTTTATTTGGTTACTTTCACAATAAACTTTTAAAAACTCTTTTTTAACTTTAAAATGCTTTTTTAACTTTCTCATTCTTAATTTTAACCCCCTTGTTACTCAAATTAATTACCTTTTTCTAATTAATTCCACTAATTGGTGCCATTGTAAAAGGCCAATTAGCCGTTGCAACACGTTGATTGTCTATGTCGCTCGGACGAGATCATTAGCCAAAAAAATTCAACAACCGGAAGCAGGTTTTTTGACAGGCAATAAAAATCTTTTTGTGGTTTTATGTGCTAGAATGAAATTTTTCTAGGGTTTTGTCTAAACAAATTAAATGTAGGATATTATTCTGCACATTTTGTTCTTTTACACGACCTTTAGCTCACTTGGCTCCCTCAAAGTCTATCAAAACGTAAAATACCATGAGTACCCGGTTGAAATCCACATGGGGCTTCTTCTGATCCAAGACCGCAAGGTCGAGGTGCAAACAGTGCGAGCGGTACAAAGCAGCCCTTGTGTCCAAGCTGGAGGCTTAGGTGAAAACAAATTCTACTAATATATTTGGTACACTATGAAGCTATTTAGCACCTTTTTGAGTAGACCAATTTCCCAAATTATTGGTTAAAACCCTAAAACATAGACATTTAATTTTGGAAATGTGCTAAACTTACGTCAGAGGTTCAGTTGCGTGATAACTACCATGCTTTTTGCTCACATGAAATATTCTGAAAAATGGAAAGCAATTTCCTTTTTTATTTTTACTATGACAAAACTTTTCAAGATTTACTATGCTGATAGTAATAATCTGTTCTTAATTTTTCTAAAAAAGATAGAATCATAAAATATACTGATTCATTAACAATTATTTAATTTATGCCTAGACGATTACGAATATAAGCAATGTGGCCTTATAAAAGTTCTCATGGAGATGTACAATCCTAGGGTCTTAAACTTAAGAGGATTTACGGTGAGTAGTCTACTAACTAATTAATATTACTGCGTTAGTTCGTATGCTGAAAGGATTTTATTTAAAAAAAAGACTTTATAGTCAATTTATTTACCTCTTTTTGATCTGTTCCCATTATTTTGCAGTTACAGATTTTACCTGTTCAATATATGTTCACATGCAAAGTTTTGATATTCTTTATGTAAGAAGTCGTGATCATTTGCCAAATATGGGAAATTTAAATCAGAAAAGTTTATGGGATTGAATCATGTTAATATTCCTAGAAAATTAATGACATATAAGACCTACAACTTTATTTTCTCTGAATTATTTAGTAAAATATTTGCCATTATTGTTGAGACATTTTGTGTTAAAGAGAATAAATTTATAGGCTAATACGAACGGGTACAACACAAACCATGAATATTAATTAATTAAAAATCAGATTTTTTACACTTCAGTTTTGATATTGTTGGATTGATTGTGCTGTTTTACCATTCTGTAATCTATATGGTTTAAGTGCAAGAAATATTAGTCTATGAGGAAGATACCACGCCATGAGGATGAGAGTAAACAGAAATTTAAAACGATGAAGATTTATAGCATAATTTAAAAAGTTCACTATATGCACGCATACACCAACAGAGATCTACTTTAAACCTAAAAACCATTTTCCAAATGAATGTTTTAATGGTTATCAAAATAATTTCTTTTTATTAACTAAAACATGAACATGTGTTGTAAAACATGTAGGTACTGAAAGTTGAGTGTATACTTTAAGGATTTTATTATTTTGATGAGAAATAATTATTTTTAAATATTATATTTTGAAAAATGTGCAAAACCTATGCTTTTCTGGCTGATATGTATACATCAGGTGAAAACTAACTCATACTACATACAGGATATTTATTTTTAAAGAAAGGGAACCATATTATTTTTAATACTAGCATAGATCATGAATAATAAATAGATCTTGCATCCATACGGGGGCTGTGTGCCGGAAAAAAGGTGTTTGCGAAAATAGTACATGATCGCGCCGCGAGGTAGCGCTAGGGAGAAAGCATTGGTGTTTCCAACCAGCTTCCTTCGTTTCCCCAATAGATAGCGCCAAAAAAGTCGAATTTCCAGTGGAACAAAATATTGCATTGGATCGGAGTTCTATTAGGTTATCCAAATACAATGATACTAGTAATGTAAAATTAGTCTTACATAGAAGGAAAGTTGAGCACAAACCATTTGATTAGACATTTGTAACTTAAAAGGAAAAAACATAACCCTTGTAGGATATGATAACTTATTGCTTGTACATATTATGTTATAACAGATTTTATCTGGTACTTATCAGGGCCGTACAAGGTCCTTCAGCACCCTTGGCGAGTTTGACAAATAATCTGCACCCTGCACTTGAACTACTTATAAAATAATGAAATCATAAAATCTAGTATCAAAAGTAAAGGACATAATAAGCATAAGGCCTACTAAAATGTAATATGTACATAACATTAATATAGGTAAAAGTTTTTTTTTCGAATAGAAACTTTTTAAAACAGCTTCTACAATGTGCAATGAGAAAAATGTACAGTATTTTTTATTAACAGTAAATCAATTTTCAGTTCAAATTTTTGTTTAAAGAAATTAAAATATAAACACACTTATGTAACTATTGAGTTATTAAGTATGTTTGTTTGCTTGCTCAGGCTCAGAACACAGTCCAGAGATGAATATTATAGAAGTAGTGGACACCCTATACTATTCACATTTTCTTATTTTTATTAATGCAATTGCCCAGTTCGCAGCAACCAAACAAAAGTAGCTATCAATTATATCAAAAACTACCAAAAATTATTCATAACCTCAATCAGTGATTTTACTTTGGTTGTAGTTTTTGTTTATAATGTAAGAACTTCAGGACTTGAACTTTCAAGTTCACCATGCCATTGTTGTAACTGCAGGTAACAGTTTTTGGCTATGGGGGCTATAAATAACAAATCTAAAAGTTGCAGTAAACAAATTTATTTTACTCGTACAAATTGTTAAGCAACAGTTACAGTACAAATGCCATGCAACTAAAATACTAAAAACATGTTAGGCTAACAACTGATGACACACAGGTGTACGGTACACTAAATGTACTACCAATTAAATGTACATACCAATTAGACAAGACACTAAGTAGCGCGCTACCAGATTCTGTGGCTCTACACTCTACGGTGTCTCTCCCCGCGAGAAGCTGGGACACCGGACAGTGTACGGGATTCCGCAAGTGCATTCATTTGAATTATCAGACGAGACACTAGTAGCGCGTCACCATTTAAAAATTAGTAAATTGTAATCGTTTAATCGTAGTTCAGATATTATCGTCAAGCGCTGAAATACATTCAATGTTCGTTCATCAGTATAGGCCTAACTTAAAATTATTTTGTGTATATTTATTTATTTATTTTACCTGCCTTAAAGACAACATACATACAATAGTTTTAGGTTAATTTTAAGTCTAGGCCTAACCTAAAATTATTGTATGTATGTTGCCGTTAAGACAGGTAAAATAAATTAAACATACACACAATAATTTTAGGCTTGGCCTAGACTGAAAACCCAACATTTTATGTTTATTCAATGTATTTACAATGAATGGACATTTAACTGTGTTTACCATCTTAGCTTTGATGTTATATTTAATTCTACATCTTTATTATAATAACATTAAACGTATGGAAACAGTAAATATTTGTATAAAAACAATTTAATAATAAACGGCAATTGAAAGATTAAAATAATGTGTGTAGGCTATGTTGTCATTAAGACTGGTAAAAGAATTGAAGAAAAGTCATTCCTGACGGGGGTTCCACGATCGCACACATTTACTATTTTAAATTTTAATTAGTCCTATCATTTATATTTTTACAAATTTACAATGTATTTAATATAAAAATGTCAGTACAAAATTTTGATAGGCCTACTAGTAATTTATAGAAATTATTCGCAATCGATTTTGTTTGTGGGACGTAACAAGCGATGAATATTCTAATAAAAGTTTGAAAAAACATTGCTGCAATAAAGTACATTTATAAATTATATATCCTAAGCCTACTGACAGGACCTATGAACATTCTGAATGTTTCGAAAATAAATAGAAAGTAGCTGACGTCAGAGACACCGGTGTCTCTGCAGTGTCTGAGTCGGCTACCGACCGCTACCAGTATCCCGTACACCGGTGTCTCTGCAGTGTCTGAGTCGGCTACCGACCGCTACCAGTGTCTCGTCTGTGGTTAGCCTTACCTTTCTTGCTTTCAGCAAAACAAACTCATTAATTATTTCATTAAAATCAAGTTTTGAAGTGGTCTCATATTCCATGGACAGTATATTGTCAGCAGATGACTTGAATGTGGCCGCTATTGGCTAGAGCAGCCTTGTCCCCGAGCCTCGCCAATAGTAGCGTGGTTGTCATAGTGACGGCAGCCCCTACCACTAGTTAGTGCTGTGGTGGGAGAACTCTTTCCCGCACCCTGTTGCAACCTCGCAAGCATTCAAGTCATCTGCTGACAGTAGCTAAGCTTGTCAATCTGTTTTCAATCATATTTGACCACAAATAATATTTGATGTCTACGCTCGCAAGACGCAACACTTACTTTCATTGTAAAAAATATACTCAATGCTATTTCGATAGGGTTTTCTTAATCCAAACTTTGAAATCACTTGCAAAACATCCAAATGGGAAGCCTTACCAATGTCCTTCACAAGCTCTTTAGAGTGAAACTTGAAAGCAGCTACTTCGTTTATGAACTCAACTGATCAGCTGCACACTTTTCAAGAAAATTTTTTTTCAAAAAAGTTCTAAGTTTGCTGCTGTCAATTCGAATGGGAAGGGGAGGGAGGGATGGAGGGTAAAGGTTTGTCGCTTTGGGTCTTTGCCCTACACATTGCCTATCATTAGGGCAAGGTACATTGGCAGTTACAAGCTAGATTTTTACGTACCTGGCTGCTTTTTGTTTGTAGACAATTGGTATAATATTACAGATAGTTCACGTGCAGTAATTTTTAATTTTCTGAAAGATTTCTTCCAATTCCGTGGAATTTTTATTGCTTGATAAATTGCACCTGTCTAAAAAAGGGGATTTTTCTTTCATGGTTTATTTTGTGCCCTTGGCGGGGGGGCACATCTCACCACTGCCTAGCTATGGCACTGAAATTTTACATAGACATAAAGCATGAAACCCATATAATATATTCGAATAATTCAAACTCATAGAAATATTTTCTATTCATTTTAGGGAGCCATAGTTTAACATTCAACTTTGTGGGTCTTATTTGTAAAGACTTTACTTATAGGTTATTACAACTATTGTTTGAAATGTTCAGTTATTTAATTTTCAAGAAGGGTATTCATTTCTCAAAATGTTGCTAGAAAACATCTACTTAGAAAAACCTGCATATATTTGAAAAATTATCTCAGGTTTAGATTTACTCATTCATGTTCTTTACTTGTGTACATCACAACTGTTGTTAAGAAACTGATGAAAATCATGTTTTTTCATGTAATCCCTGCTAGTATGTATGGTAATGTTCTTCTCGCTGCCCTCCTCTCCATCACTAATTTAATGTATAATTTGTTTCGGACATGGTTATTGACTAGACAATTTGTTGAGTCTAGGACGTGTTTATTCGTTACTATTTTTATAATTTATTTTACCCAAGAACTACAATTCTTGCAGAACTAATTTTCAAGATGCCTAACATTAAGAAACCATTTGCGTACGCGTCAAACTCGCACATCTCTAGAACATTTTTAATAACATCAAAATAGACAAAATGCTTATTGAAGTAGAATATTGCTTTAGTTATATTTGAATTAAAATTTATTTTCAATCTTTTTGTTTCTAGGAGCGAGAGTGCATTTTTAAGCAAATAGTAAATAAAACACAAACTGTAAATATATATAATTTTCTGCAAGAGAGTAACAGTGATGGAATGCAATTTGGTCTTTTTCTAAATGACCCAAACAATAAATATTTTATTCACGCACTAGATAAGTTCTATCCTATGAATGACGATATGTTACCTTGTGCAGGAGATGTAAATGTGTATATGACTAAAGACAAGTCGATATCGATGAAACACTATTTGGAAGAATTATTAGAGAATTATAA
>JAGFPH010007043.1:23583-55204 GCA_018207615.1 Philaenus spumarius | reverse complement strand
TTGAATAACATTTTGGTCCATTGGGTGAAGCAACGGAGTAACATTTTGGGGCAAAAACATTACACAGATTTGAACATCTTCAGATTTTAATTCATCTTCATCGGGATGTCTAGAAGCAATAGAGCTTTTTGGTGAACATTTTTATTTTTTAAAAAGTTTTTAACCCATGGAACAAAGTTTGTATGAAACCACTCAGTGAACAGTGGTCATGCATCCCTTTGTTTGGTTTGTGTATAAAACTGGCAAATTTACATTCTTCAATGACCTGGGTTTTTGATGTGCCAATGACGAGCAATTGTAATTTATGATTGCCACTAGCATTAGCACACAGCATAAAAGTTATTTATCTTTAGCCAGTTTGCGTCCTGGAGCACTAGCTTCATGTCATGTATTGTTTGTTGCACGGCCAATGTTTGTACTCCTTAGATAACTTGTCACCTTTTCCCAAACGTTTTAAAATTTCATACTTTTTATCTAAAGTTAATGTGATGTGTTTACGTTTTTCCGACATTAAACTACGCTACACTAATACAATAACACACGGAACAAACACACAATTACCACTGAAATGTGCAAGCAAACGATGGCACAATGGCTGTTTACGTTGAACAGTATTGCAATCTGACTCATTTACAAGCAGGAGCTTGAAAAGTTGAATGACCTGGTATCGCTCTCCGAGCATCGGATTGCAGGATGTGCCGGTGTAGCGCACTGCCTGCTTTTATAGACTGTACTGTACATAGGCTGCGATAATGTTACTTGATAATATTAAAAAGCATTAGTGATTGTACTCAGTTCAAAAAGATTTGTTTTTAGTGTTGAAAAATTAGATGGTAAAATTATAGTGTTTTTTCTGTCTGGTACTTTTTATAACATCTCATATAAATGTGACTATTATAATTTTCTTCCAAAGAACTTACTAAGTGCTATTTCAAAGATTTTTAGAAAATGCATTGTTTATTTACAGGGACACTTAGTCTGAGCATGAATAAATATATAAGAGTTAAACCTATACGAGTATCTCCTGTGGTTGAAATTCGACCAATTTTGATGTAAAGTAACGAAATTCAACTTGTTTTTCCACCTTTTTAGTTTATTAAAAGTATTCAAATTCTCAATTCAATTACGATCTCCACGATCTTAACAATATTACTTTCATTTATTATCAGGGATGACAAAAATAAAAAGCCTAAACAAAACTTCATAGTTCAATTACACAGCAACAAATCAGACCTAAAACACATCAACAATAACATAACCTAAATCATCTGTTGACAGTTGAGTAGAGTAAATTTTCAAACTCAATTAGGTTATCAGCTGTTTAGAACCAATTATTTCCTATTAATTTAGTTGTAGCATACTGATGCAATTTTAAAACTCGGAATGTAACCAAAATAAAAGTGTAAATCAAATATTTAGCTTCACAGTGACTTAGAACTTGAAATTATCTTTTAAATAAAAAAAGAATCATCAAAATCGGTTAAGTATTAACTTTAGGAAGTGAGTGAATAAAAAGAAGGATTTTTTAAAATTTACAGATCAATCAATACTTTTACAACAAAAAGCCAAGTTTGGCAGTCCCGAGATGGCATAATCTTGATGATATGAGATAATAAAATAGGAATTATTATGTATAATAATAATAATCTGTAATAAATAAATAATCTAACCTGAATCTGCATAAATCCTACAAGTGAGGTGTAAATTAATAAAGAATAGCGAGATGTAAAGAATTCTGCCATATTGCCTACCTCGCCCAACAAGCCAATATTTCAACCGAGCATGATTTTAGTTTTACATCAGATTTATTAATGTTTGTGTAAAACATAGTAAGAAAAAGAAAAAAAAGGTTTGTATTACTTCGTTTTTCATTTAAAATATGCACAAAAAACATTGATTCAGCACATTTGATGACACTGAAACTACTTGGAATTCCATCTTCTTTCTACAAAGTGATAATGATGATAGCCAAAGATGACACATTTGTTTACAGAATAAAAAATGATGCAACAATAATATTACCTGTCACATCTGGACCCTCCCATAACCGGACGCATCTCTAAACAAATTTTCGTATTTTGGTTGTGTGTGGCGGATGGGATGGAAAAGTAAAAGTTGCAGCCATAATAATGCCGTGCCTAGTCTATTCTTAGCGGGCTGTGACCTTGAAATGGTCAACGACTCTCCCCCCAAAAATCACAACTTTTTTCAAAAACTGATGTAGCCATTAGCGTTCCTTTACGGTACTGTAAGTAAAACTTAATTTATATTTTACTGTGCCGAACTGTAGGCCTACCGGTAATTTTTTAAAGCTTGTGTGTTTATAAATACAGTAGTGTACCTACATATTTTAAACATACTTTAGATATTTAATTATTGTACTGTAATAATTAAAATTGTGTTTTTACAATGTAAAATGTTTTAACCCTCGTAGTGGCAGACTGCAGTAGAGTTTCAAGAAGAATTTCACAAATATCCGCCAGGAAATGTTGTAATGATAATTGTTATTGACAAGTTCCATTGTACGGGTAGTATTCAGACTCATCATAAAAGGAGTGTAGGCCGTCTAAAAACGGTCACTACAAATGAAAACCACAACGGACCACAGTCCTGCAGTCTCTGATGCTGTTACAGGACTGTGGATTCCTGTATAGAATAAAAACTGCCCAACTTTATAATGTAGGTAGTTTATTGAGCCTCAATGACAGCAACAAACTATGAAAACCCAAAACAAAATGTATAGTTTCAGATGAAAATCAAATACAACTAAATGGTTTCATCAACAAGCAAACACAGGTTTTCTTGAACTTCAACGACCTGATGATATCATAGAGAAGTCACAACATAGTGAGCTTGTAACAGTATGGTGTGCACTATCAGGGAGAGGCATACTGGGTCTGTATTTTGTTGAAGATTACAACGAGAACGCTCTTACTGTAAACCAGTTTGTTACAGGCAGAACATCCTTCAACTTTTACAAGAAATCTGAAGAGGTTTTACGTGCTAACAATCTGACTTTTGCTTCCAGCAAATGGCACCATTAGTCACACAGCTGTAGCTTTGGTATTGCTTTACTTCAAAGAAAATTTGACAACCAACTGCCTGATTTCCCGAAGATTAAATTTTCCAACCCAACCTACTCCCCTGATTTTTTACCACCACAGACACTTAGGTACAGGGAATGATGAAGAGAAACATTTTCCGAAATCAGACACACACTAACATTGTGGAGCTTCGTGAAGAAATAACCAGATACGTTAGAAGCAAGCAACAACTACTTTTCACAAACATGTTCGAAGATCGACGCTATGAGAGGTGCCTAATACTTAATGGAGGGCCTATAGAACATGTGTATGTTAAACACTTTTAAAATGTCAGCCCAGTTTATTTTGGCGTATACTTTACAGATTTCACGAACAAATGTTCCAAATTATATACAAAATATCTCAATACTGTTAAAACATGTTAATCTTAAAGATAATTCTATTTATTCAAGCAGTTCCTCTACAGCAGGGGTCGCCGACCTTGACCCTGTATGCGACGAAGCTATTTTAAATTTGGTCTGATTAAACAACACATTGTTAGTTTAAATGTTTACTAGTTCAGATTTCGCAAGTTGAATTGCAACCTGAGTCTTAGTTTAAGAATTGTGCTTCCAAGATTTAAGTGATCCAATAATCAAACTAGTAGTTTATATAACTAACATTACACTCATTTTTGTTAAAACTTAAATTTATTGTTACTCTGTGCCAAAGTATTCGTTGACCCTCCTGGTATAATAGTACAGTAGAGTCCCGCTATTCCGAATAGAGTACAGAAGAAATACCGATTTTTTAACATAAAAACATGAGAAATTAAAAAGACGTTCGTGAAAAAACGTACATTTATTGTTATACAAATAAGTTTAATAGAGACATACATAGAGCCTAAGCTTGATGAAAACGCCTGAAACCAATTTGGAATGAAAGCTGGTTTTGTTTCCTTCAGAAAGAAGGAAAGATTAGATACAACAGCTAAGTACTAGTAGTGTTGTTGCCTTCTGCTAGTTGCGTTCATCCGTATCTCGAAGGAATTTTTTCTCGATCTTTTTCAAGATAATGCTAAAGGACAGAATACGGGATGACAAAACGGACAGTTCGAACAACCTATCCCTTCCCTTCTTAGAAGAAAACAGAATCGTAACGCAACGGAAGGAAAAAAAAACGGATGGTGTAAACCTGCATTAAGGCACGGTCAAGAGCATTTTCCGCGTCTACATGTGATATGAGTTCAGTTTGAGCGTTAACCTTCTTCTCGCTTTCCTTTGAGCCGATCAACGATGTATAGAACTGACTCTAGCAGATGTCGTCACACTTAATTTACGCCTTAAAAAGTCAATATACGTTGATATTATTCATAAAATCCGCCTATTCCGAATTCTCGCTAAACCGAAAAGTGTTCGGTCCCAATTAATTCGAAATAGCGGGACTCTACTGTACATAAGAAAAAGTTTATTCTTATTTAGTTAAACAAACAAAAATTAGAATTTAAAAAAATAAAAAACAATATATTTTTGAACTTAGTCTTGATAAATGATTACTTTTAATGAATTTTTGTCAAATTTCAGAATTACATACAGTTTGACAATCATGTAAATTTGTGAATTTCCACTAATAAAAAATTTGTTATTTAGTTTTAATTTAAATTGGTATTCTCAAAACCGTGAATATAAATAACAGTAATAATTATTGTAGATTCAAATACAATAACCATGTATATTATTGTTGTACAGTAACTAACATTTTAGGATTAAACCACGTTATACAGACAAATTTTTAAGATGTGAAATTGTAGTTAGGATGCACAGTATTACATTGCATGAGGGTGCATGCACGACCTCAAGCCGCTGCTCGGTCCACGAACTATCAAACTATCTTCCATTGGCAGCCCCCCAAAGTGCGAACAGTTTCACATTTTAAAAATTAATCTGTACTGTGTGAAAGGCATCAGTACAAAAGATATTCATAGTGCCTGTGTAAGGCATCACCAAATTTAATTGGTAATATAAAGGTTGGCGACCCTCGCTGTCGTATGGGTATCTGTACAATTTTTTTAAATCGGCTTTCCTAAGACACATTAGGTAGTTGTTTAAATCATACAAATAAACAACACAGTTCCTTATTCTAAGCAGGTATAGTAAATAAAAGAAAATAAAGAATAGATAAAATTAATATACTAACAAGATAAAAATAAACATTTCTAACCTCATCAGTCCTTCTTCTACTATTAAATAAAGACCTAATTCCTCTTGGTGTGTTTGTTTTTGCCTCCGCTTCTCTGTTTGGTTCTCTCAGTACGTTCCTTGGTGTCGTCTCAGATGTCTAAACAATTAAATTATTTGATTAATTTCAAAAGTAAAAACATTTTATCCGAACCTTTAACCTTTTCAGTGGCACGTCCGTATATATACGTTTGTGCTACCTGGCATGCGTAGGAGCAATCCCGCATATATTCGTTTTCAAATATACTGCTGAAAGAGCACAACCGTATTAGTTCATTTTACATTAAGAATACATATACTTGTGCTGCTATCTATTGAGAATGTGTAGAATCTTTTCTGAACCGATTAAGATTCATACCAATAGACATAAATATTTTTTGGAGTTGTGATCAAGTTTCTTCTGTTTTGAGCATTTAGTTGCAGCTGTCTGTCAGCCGTCTCCTTCTCTTCTGTTTTGTCTTAGTAACACAACAAATTATCCGTGAGTCTTAGTTTTGACTGTTAGATTGAGTTTTTAGATAAATAATTTGATTGTGTTTGTGTAAATAAGTGATTATTGTAGAGCTAAATAAGGTGTGAATACTATAAACAATAATAATATTTCTTATCTTTATACGATTATAATCTAATAATTACATTGTGCTATATAACAGTTTTTGTTTTGATTGTCTTTTACAGTATTAGTCCAAATAACATTTTATGTTATATTTTTCAAATGTTTTGTAAAAACAATTATTTAGGACAAGTAAATAGTCATTTTCGTAATAGCCTAAAAAGCCGCTCCACTAGGTGACCCTATGTTGTTCAAAACCCGCCACTAAAAAGGTTAATATACCTCTGAAAACTGTTGATAATTGCTACAACAGCTTTGTAACCAATATATTGTGCAGTAACAACGCTCGTCCAAATGATCAATTGATCATTTCTAATTTGATTACACCATCACTAATGCCTGTTCAGGTTGGCGTTTCAACATTATCACCATGTTAAAAACATAATGGGCACACGGCCAGGAACGTCGCTAAAGCATCACCACTCCCAATAATTTTAAAATCCAAAAAGTTGGGAAATTTAAGATTTTGAATAAAAGTTGGGATGTTGATATTAGGATGAAATTGCATGCAAAAAACCCCAAAACTCCAACTTTGGCTTTCAAAAGTTTTTGCTGTTAGTTACCAACGTTCACAAATAACAAGCAAGTTATAATTTCCAATCCAAAAATGTTGAAAAATCAAAATATTTCTGTACCAAATAAACGCACCGTCTTTTAATTGATGTTCTGGAAAATCTACTAGTTCTAACCCCTGTTATTATAGCAACACTGACTGCCACTGACTCACCATGCCATGCACTGCGCCAGATTGGGTTTTGATTTCCCAAAATGGAGAAATTTTGAAGGTTGCGGGAGATATTGGGAAAAAGAAAATGGTGGGGAATTTTTTTCAATAATGTAATGAACATGTCGAAATTATTATAAATAATTAAAAACTCAATATAAGTACTCAATGTAGAACATGCAGTGTTAAAAACTCTACTTAGAGAAGCCCATTTTTAAAATAATTCAGAAGGTGAGCCTACAGGGCCCCATCTCCACTGAGATTTATTCAGGATGTCTACCAAAATTCAAATTCCCTGACTTTTCCATGCCCAGTTTTAAGAAAATTCCAGGTTCTCGAAAAAACGCACTATAATGTTTATATTTTCAAAAGTTGAGTTTTAATGAGTGTCAAGATAAAATATCTAGCTGAACTTAACGCTTACAATATACCACAATAACAAAAAACTAGTTGTAGGTTTACTTAAGTAATTTTTCTGTGTAATAAACAGATTAAAAGTATTTTGAATATTTATTCATTTTTTTTTTTGCAAGCCCACCACCACCCAACCAAATATTTTTTAATTTTAAGTAACAAATAAACTAATGGTCTTGACTTTCTAAAGTATATGTATACTTATTCACATTGGTATTGTTGTAAGATTCATTATAACATTGCACAGCATTTTTCTGGCTTTAATAAAATTTCCTCTGACTTTCAAAAAATTTTCACAAAATTCCCCGACTTTTCCAGGTTGAGTGAAATTCCCTGACTTTTCCAGGTTGAGTGAAATTCCCTGACTTTTCCAGGTTGAGTGAAATTCCCTGACTTTTCCAGGTTGGTAGACACCCTGTTATTCCACACAACATATTCCAGAGCCCCCTTCTGCGCATTGGAACCCCCACAGCAGAAGTTGGGAAATATGGTCAAAATTGTTAGGAAATTTTAGATTTTGCCCCCCCCCCCAAATAATTTGTTGAAATAACGTCCCTGCACACAATAGAAACTTACTGTTTGCCGCAACCATAAATCTATATATTCTCACATCAAATTTTACATTGAACCACATAAGGAAAATAAACATTAAATAAAACTTACATCGTCCATTAGACGAAGGTTTAGGATTACAATTAAACATTTGTTCATCATTTCGACTCATCATTAATATGCTGTGGCGTCTTGGCTATCGTCATTGGTGGGAAGTTTCTATGAAGATGGTATAGAAAAGCTGGTCACCCGCTACAACAAGTGTTTAAACATTGGCGGAAACCATATAGAAAAATAGATTAAGGTATGCTTTTTCATGTCAAAATAAAATTGAATTGAAAAATATTGTTTTACTAGTTTTTTTTTTCAAACGGTAACTTACTTATTACATTGCATCAGTACAAAGGTTTAGTTGTGGTTTTTTTACAACAATGATGAATATAGCCACTATAAGTTCATACATCATATACTGCCATAATTTGTATAGAAATAAGCGAAAAGGAAAGCCATCGACGAGGATTGATTATATTTGCGAGTTGACAGACAAACTGACAGAAGGTTGGCTGGGGAAAAGAAGAAATTTACCTGAACAACACCAAAGTGTCAAAGATCGGATATGACACAGTAAAAGGTACTACAACTTCAGTTTCTGGGGTAGACATAGCACCTGCAGCAGACTCAAAAGAAAAAAAGCAACGCATTTACAAATTACGAAGAATAAGGAAATCGGATGTAGGAGTTGGACCTCAGCCATTTGTGATGAACATCAAATAACATTAATATTGTCTAGTGTCTTAAAAAGTGATAGTGAATTGAAATGTTTTTAACACTTTTAATACAAGATATTGATTTTTATATAGTTTGTACATAGTCTAACCTCTTTTAATCCACAGTTTTTATGAAACAATCAATGTAAGCATTTGTTTTTAGATTTAACTTTAATAATGTATATATGTATATTTTTGTATTATTCTATCAATAAAAATGTTAATTGATTTTGGGTTGTTCTTATTGTTTCCTTGAATACTTTCTAAATTGGTATTTGGTTATGGTAGTTAAAAAGGCGAAGGTTTAGTAATAAGCAACCTACATTGAGGTTTAGTATTCTAGGGTTAATTAAAATGAATATTGAACTTTTGACACCATTTTGCTTTTGAATTTGATAATCAATTATACAAGGTGTTTACAAACTCCCTGGAAAAATTTGGTGTATTTGTTCCTTAGTCAAGACAATCAAAAAACGTCATATAAACGTTTTTTATGACCTAGGGTCTGACATGCCTAGTTTTCTGTCTGTCTGTTTGTTTTTTACAAATTATTTTATAACTTGAGTACTATTTTAGATAGATACTTCAAATTTGGCACGAACTTGTACCTTGGTAGGTCAAACAAGCGTATAAAATTTTGTTATGATATATTAAACAGTTTCAAGATGGCGGCCATTTAAAATCTTTGATGTTAAATTTCATGAAAACCGTAATTTTTATAAAAAAATGTTACCAGTAATAAAAAATGTAGAATTTTAAGACGAACAAAATTATACTTTATTTGCTACAATCGGAAATGAGACATTTACCTAATTATGTAACAACTGCACACGGCAAATTGTTGTTTAGTGCAAATTTTGTATGATATTTATTTCAGTAAATGTCTCATTACTCAGTTATTTATTATCCGATTGTAGCAAATAAAGTATGATTTTGTTCGTCTTAAAATTCTACATTTTTTATTACTGGTTAATTTTTTTATAAAAATTACGGCTTTCGAGAAATTTAACATCAAAGATTTTAAATGGCCGCCATCTTGAAACTGTTTAAGATATCGTAACAAAATTTTATACACTTGTTTGACCTACCAAGGTACACGTTCGTGCCAAATTTGAAGTTTCGATCTAAAATAGTACTCAAGTTATAAAATAATTTGTAAAAAACACAGACAGAAAACTAGGCATGTCAGACCCATGTTTAAATGGTGTTTTTTGATTGTCTTGACCTAAGGAACAAATACACAAAATTTTTCCAGGGAGTTTGTAAACACCCTGTATATAATATTTTTATTTAAATTGCCATTTGATATTAAAAATATTTGTATTAAGATTAATATTTCCTCTTGCCCCTCCATTGAGATAATTTCAACTGTTACAAATAAGTAGTAGATACAAATTATTATTGTAGTTACAAATATGCAACATATGCATTTAAATATGTATTGGGAGTCTAAGCAAATGTACACTTTTTTGTTTGAAATGGACAGTTCAGTAACCTTTTAAACACATTTAAAATATACGTGCGTAGGCCGCTTAATTTAGGTTATATTTTTGGGAATACAATTTGTCCCTAAAACTGATAACAGTTTGTATTTAAACACAATTCATGGGACAAAATGATGCAAGAAAATAAAAACATGTACCCAGAATCTTTCAATAACCACAAAAGCCAAAGTTGTACAATTGCGTGAATGCCTCATACCATAAAATCATGCAAGACATTGTTGTAAAACATCGTACATTTTCAGATTCAATATTAGCATGCGATAATAAGCACATGCAGAGTTTTGCAAAACAAACCTACAGACCTGTTTGGTACCATGTTTGCTTGGTGTAGGAGGTCCTGGCCTTTTGTACATTGTCTGCAAAAATTATTACTTATAAACTATGAGGTACAGAAATTTGAAGGATTTAACGGTTAATTAAGTTTAGCGACAATTAAAACACTGTTTTAACAATGACTAATAAAGCGTATTTATATTGTTGTCTGTTGTTAATGGTTTTTTTTCAGTAAAATTTATACATTTGGCAATTTTAGAACTATATTGTTGTTACTGAGTTGTGAACCTCTTTCAGGAAAAACAAAATAATTGCCAATTTGTATAATTTCAGATTTTAAACTTATCCGAATACTAGATGAAATTGTTTCAAAATAGCTCACCTTAACTTGCACAATATATTGAATACACATTGACATCTCTGTTATAATAGCAACCAATGAGGTAAAAGATGAAACAGTACAAAATAGATTGAATGTAAAATTTTAATTTCATAGTGGCTATGTTAAAATTAATCGCTCACAATTGAACGAGCAGAGAAAGCAAAAGGATTGCATGTGAAGCTTGCACAAATCTTCCCTAGTAAGTAAGCCTAACTATATTTTACCTGATATATAGTTGACAAACAGTTAAATTTAAATATATTAATTTGTTTCTGTTGTAAAAAAAGAATAGGATTAACTCTCAAAGTGGCAGACTGCAGTCTCTCGGGCGCAAATGCAACCCGCTCGAACCTTAGCGAGAATTTGCATAATCGATAATTTAACCCACTTACAATAATCCAATCATAATAAAACTGGCACCATTGGAAAGGAAATTAATTTAACTTTAATTTTTGTATTTACAACTTTTTCGTAAAACGTATATTTACATACGTAATTATCGTTTTAAAATATGCATATTGTGTTACAGCTATTTCCGCGGGCGAATCTGCATACAATTGTACTGTTACTTTCCACTTCTTCAACGTTCAAGACTATCTACACAAATATTTCTTTGGCTATTATAAAGATACCATTGGATTCGTCAAGATTTTATCTTTCTGTTGGTGCCTTCTAATCAGATGTCACTATAAACATAGTATTTTTTCCAAGAATTACTGTAAACCCTTGCGATTTTACAGTTTTTCAACCAATGAAAAAGCCCATTTGTCAAATGATTTTACGCCTACCATATCAAATGTTTTGACAGATTTCTTTACACCATTTTGTACAGCAAAGTCTGAATTTTATAACGGTGGGAATTAATCCAGAAATAACCAGTTTTTTGTCTGTCTAGACGACAATTGAAATGTACATAATTATTACGTTCTAGTGAGAAAGTCTAGCGCGTGGGTTCCCACGGTATTCAAATGTCCCGTTCTATACGCAGTGTGTAGACTGGCGACTTTTCATTAGATTGATGTCATTTTGTTATTCAAATAAATATAACTCAAACACTTTTGTGAACTAAGGAAAGACAAGTATACCGTTCTTTTCTTTGATTTATCCTCTACACTTTGTTATAATAATATTTCATTTTTGGGCAAAGCATATATTAGTAAATGACGTTACAATCTAGGGCTAGGTTTGTTACCACTCGTGTACTTGGAACATAAAAACTGTTTTTTTTTCAAAATAAAAATTTGAAATTGATAAATGTTTTTATACAGTTTTATTTAGAACTAAATTACGAAACTTTTTTTCGCTTACGAAAAAATTCAAAAAAATGTTTACTACTTGTTATGTAGGCCTAAAGTTGAACTTTTTCCTTTCGTTACTGAACATTTTTTGTTTCTTGAGCTAATAACTTTTACAATTTCAAAAGAAACTAATTTTTAGTGGCATATTTGAATTCTTTGGTCTTTTGTCTAAAAAAAAATACTGAACACTTTTGGATTGGGGTTCATTTACTATTTTTGGCGAATTAAAAAAAAAAATGCTTGCAAAACGCTATAAACGGGCTTTTCAATTTCAGCTTTAACCATGCCAGTTCTAGGGTTAAGGGCAGGACTCTCTCCCCAGGCAGGAATTTACCGCTGTAGGAAATAGTGCCAAAGTGAATGGGACTTTGATGCACTCTTGCCTAGAGCAACTGCCCACTCACTATTATTGGACTATTTTTCAGCAGTAAAAAATTGCTCCTAGAAGTAGTAAACTCCTGCCTGCAACTGTTTTATAAAAATTTCTTTACAAAATGTTTCTACGACTCACTACGTTTATTAATTCTGTTTCAACAGACTTACAATTAATAGGGTTAAATGGAATAACGGAAAAGTCAAAAAATTTAAACATTCGATTGAACAAAAATAGTAAATCTTAAAGAAATGAATCTATATAGTGTATAGTGAATCCATGTGTACTCGACATGGAAATGTTTGGCAGAAAATGTGATTGTTGAGCTAAAAGGGTTAACAGCCAAGACGCAAAGAAATTCTTAATCACTAAAGTGTTTGATTAAGTACTTTCTTAATATGCCTTTCTATTTTATTCGACAATACACAGAGACAGTAAAATATGTAAAATTAAAAATAAAGTAACTTAAACATGGAACAACAACAAAATTATAATAAAATTTAAACATTACTGATTAGATTAGATCAGTTTATTTAGTTGTTAAGTCGGTGGTTTCTTACAAAATTATATTACAATAACTAAAGGACTGAAATATGATTATGTGTGTTCTAATTTTAACGAATATAATTAATAGAAATATCTAAATATAATTTTATTTAATAATGCTGACAAACACATAAAAACAATCTTAGGAACCATGCCTGATAAATTACTTCCTATTAGGAAGTTGGGCAAATATGAGCCTGAATTGTAAGTTGTATCATCTACATATTGTTATCACTGATATAAACACAAGTGCTTCAAAAAGGTCTTTACAACTTTGAAAATTCATTTAGGATACTTAAATATTTTTGGTGATATTTTGTTGCAGTATAGATCAAGTTTTGACTCATACAGTTCATATTACGGAATCACAACACCACAAACCCTAGCTTTAGTGGTTATGTTTTATTTAAACAAATCGAAACACGCAACAGAATTGTTGTTCTGAGTAAGGAAAAGATCCTTCCTGTAGGCTTACCATTTATAAGGGTCTTAAGTTTTTTGTTGAAACTGAGTATTCAGTAAGCCATAAGAAAAAAGCCATCGTCAAATGTGCAGATAAACAATGATGGTGCAAGAATTAAAAGACTGATTGAATTGCTAGTAAGTAAATTTACAAATTTGTTAAGCCTTTTTTGAAGCATTCTGTATTATTGCCTTAGTTTGTGTAAATTGAGGAATATAACTTATTTATTTTAAAAAATGCTAGTGACTGCATTAATCAGTCCTTATGCAAAACAATTCTATAACTTACTTGCGACCTCAATCTGTCTCTATTCCCAGGTAAAAGAGAATCTCCATCGTTTGATATCAATAATCCTTCCTGCAAGAGATACAAACATGTTTCATTTGGAAATTGTTTTAATATTAGTTTGATAAGCAACTCTTCTCAATTATTAACTTAAGGGTCGGCTCTAGTAAAACAGAAAGCAACCTGCGACTCCTTATAGCGGTGGTAGGTTACACGGACATTGCTCATCCTAAATCCATTTAAACCCGCAATTATTCAAATAGCGTTTTAAAAAAAATACCAAACTCTTGGGAACAAAATTCTTCATCCGAATGGCTTGGTAATTTTTCGCTATAATTAATAGTTACAACGTAAAAAATATTTAAAATCACCCTATAGCGGCGGTAGGTTACACGGACATTGCTCAGCCTAAATCCATTTAAAACATGCAATTGTTCAATTAGCGTTTTACAAAAAATACCAAAATCTTGGGGACGAAATTCTTCAGGCGAATGGCTTGGTAGTTTTTCGCTATAATTAATAGTGACAACATAAAAAAATATTAAAAATCAATGTTTTAAATTGTTAATAAATATTAAACAAAATAATTTTCTTAATTTTTAAAAAGCCATTTACCTGCATATTGACCATAGCTTTAAAATGACATATCGTTTATAATTTTCTGATCAAAAATAAAGGAAAAATTTGGATTTTAATTTAACATTGGTCTTATGGAGTGTCAGCCAACATGGCCGACAGCTAGAGCCGACCCTTAAGGAAATTTAACATAACATTGTCATACTAAAATAACAACTGTTTAACTTCTGTTTTCTATTTTGTGCTTCAGTGACATGGTCTCTATAAAACAAATTTTAACCTCTTCTTAGATAACAGTTATCAAGTGAAATTTGAGTGCATTACGCTATACTTTGAGAACTGTAATTTCAAAAACAAACTGTGTTCGTTACATGCAAAACGAGTAATAAACTTCAGTTGATTTTACAACATGAAGCTAAAAATAGTGTGAAACCACAACTTCAAACTGGCATATGTGCAGTAAAGTGGGCCGAAAAAGTGATTTTTCGAATTTGAGATTGTAATAGTGAAAAAGTAAATTCAGATGTTTGAAAAAAATTTTTATATTTTTTTAATGTTATTTTTAAGTCGTGTATTAGTGTAAAATTTTGAAAATACCCCTAAAGTGTTTCCTTTGACCCTTTTGTTATGTTTCTTTATAAAAAAAAGCATTGTTAGGTCGTGCATAACTGCATAAGGCATAAAATTTGGTAACATTTACAACAAAAAACAAACCTTTTTACATTTTTTTTAAAGATTGTTTAAACGAAATACAATAATGAAAAAGTAACGAAAATTCTTAGAAAGGTCTTGTTTGCTCATAAGTTATTTTTATCATATTTTAAATTATGATCTTCATTTATTTCATTTTTTGGTTCATTCTTCTCCCTAAAAAGCTGGTTGTTTCTCAATATCGATAATTTGTATTAAACAACACCCCCTTTTTCATCTTGAATAAAAAAAGTCAATTACACACACCCATAAAATAAATGTATTCAATGGGAAAATAACATAAATACATAAGTTGTAAATATCAAAATTGTATATGTAGTTTTTGAATTAAATCATAACATTTCTCTTTTGATTAATGTGTTTACCTTAATATCATCTTCTCTAACACGCGATGTATCAAGAAATTGAGTCTCTGCAGGATAGGAAGACTTCAAATGCGGAGGACACAAAGAATTTCGATATTGTAAAGTGCTCAATCGATCAGGATCTGAAGAGATAATTTTGCACTGGCCAGCCATCATTTCAGAAAGATAAGTGTCGTCAAATACTTCATCAACTTCGTCTTCAGCAGGGAAAACTTTACCTGTATCAAGGCGAAATAAGTAATATAATCAATTTACTTAAGTACTGAGATGAACATTAAATCAGTCTACTCTAAATTACAAATTTATAGTTAATTATTAATTTCATTCCACTGATATTTATTTACTGTAGACAAAAAATAAAGAGTTAAATATATTTAAAATTTAAACACTACTTATATAAAAGAATTTTCACAAGAGAATTATAAGTCAGAGAGACATAGAAGGGAACGTAGACTACTCGTTTGGTTGAACAAATTCTTTATCCGAAGCTCTACACGTCTTGAAGACGTAACCAATGAACCAGTTAAAAACAGAATGAAATAAATACAATATTGAGGGATCCCGGAACCAAGAAACAAACACCCGTTTAGTCATCATTCTCAACATCAACCTCTTCAGCATCCAGGTTATTATTTCAAGTTTATCACGTTAGGTATAAAGGACCAATAACTACCAAATATATCTTGTGTGGTTATTTATGGGTTTTGGGATTAGTCATACAAATCAATGAATAACACAAAATTTTCTTCGAAAAGCAATACAAAATCTATAATTACTTATTCCCAAATAATGTTTGTGAACTTATCACATGAAAGTAAATTAATAAGAGAGGAATTTAAATTGTTTCAAGATAGCACAGCTCTGTCTGTAAGACGTAAGCTACCTTCTGAAACCTGAACGGACACTAGTATGTGAACAAATATATATAAAACCAGTAAATAAATATGAAGGCTGTTATAAAAGAAATTTTGGTTACTAGCTTCCATACGCAAGATGCAGTTAGATTAGAGAGTATGGTAGCAAAATTAGTAAAATTAAAATCCATCCATGCAACATTTTTTGAAATGTTAAAGAAGGTAACAAAATAGATTTAGCACCTGTTAGCGACAACACCAGAAGCCTAAAAGTAAACAGTAAATTGTATTACAAAACTTCAGACTCTGGTACTCACTGAAATGGTATTCTTTAAAATCATTTAGGCCAATTTCAAGTCACTAAAACTAGGAGGAATTTCTTCCTCTATACACAAATTTTATAATTTATTTTTAATTAAGGTGTAGAAATAACAACCTATAATAATAGATAATATTATATGTATACAAAATAATTAAATTAATCTTATAGCAAGAGTTATCTTTTTTTTTCTTAACCTCAATGATTTATGCCAATTAGGCTAATGAAGACGAGGGAGCAGAGCTAGCCCAGAGTTTTAATAAATATTAAAAACCATACATAGGCCTACTCCTAAACGAAAATTTAACCTAAAATAGTAAATCAGGTGATATGAAAATGTTACTTAGGAATAATAATAGCCTACATGGCAGTTTAGGTGTTGCAGTACAGATGATTATAAACAGATGATTGTAAAATAGATGATTATAGTACTAACAAAACAAATCTTCTATCTGTCATGTTACCTTCATATTTTATATTTAGTTGGTCCTTTAGGATGTAGTATAAAAATTAAAAGTTGTTATTACAATGGCTGTGATTTTTTAGTTCCCAACTACAGTAAAATGGTATTTTGTTCAAACTGTTGGACCTAGTCAGCTGAGTATATATTATTTATCCATTGCCATAGCAACGTCAATTAGATATGCACTAGTGTAGCATAATTTGTCGTATGAGTAAAATATTATTTATTTATTTTACTGTAACAATAAAATTTTCTGAAATACTAACTAGCTTATGTTATTCAGAAAAGTTTAAATTATCTAACATTGAAGGATTCTCTCCTTCAGTAATTTCTGAAACTACCCTGAATAAAGGCACAGACAAAGTTTATCTCTTTATAACTTAATAAATCAAAATGAACAAACGTGTGTCGTATTCACCAAATAAGGAATCTCTGACTCCCTGCGGGCCGTTCCCCTAAGGTGATAAAATATGTATAATTGATTAAAAATTTTGTTTTTTGGTAGTGAAACGATGTTCCAAGTTTTGTTGCGTATTCTGAATGGTTACAATAATATAACACACCCTATATATACAAATATATATTTATTTAGATATCTCTTAGTGTTCCCAACATGTCTGCTGATTGGCATAGCACTTGCACAAATCTACTGCACTTAAAATTAAAGTAAGATTAAAAGAAGGTTCGTAGAAAGATTATAGTCATCAGTCTTGCCCATAAACATAACTTAGAAGAAATATAACTCTCTTAGCTCTTAATAGAAAACTTTACACCACCATTCATCATTCAATTTTGGAGCTAGGGATTTAGCAACTTATTAACCAAAAATAGTTGAAAGAAGAGTCTTAAGTTAAAAAGATAAGCATGTTAGTGAAAGTAACCAACCCGAGGACAACAATTTTTTACCCAGGCCTGAGGGTACGTTTCTAGTGCCTCGTCGAGGGTGGGCAGATGCCTCATCAGTATTGTTAATATCGTCAAGTCTTCTGCGGCTGCCTCTTGAAGATTCACTGTAAAAACATATTCTTATAAGTTTATTATATTTTAGAAATACATTTATATTTGTTGTTATATATAAGAAACAACGCTTATATTTTTATCAAAACTAATTAATTGTAAGCTTATTGATTCATGTGGTTATGGGATATGCAGCACACAAAATTATATGTACCAGCAGATCCGAATACAGTATATAAAATATGGCATTGTAAGCATTTAGACTATATACGAGATACAAACTGACAAACAAAAAAATGTTTTAAGCTTATCATCTTTTAGCCTGATAAACTATTTAGGCATAAAAGGTACTCACATGACAGGGTTTTCATAAAATATTTCCAATCATAGCTCAACCCCATACACAAAACACTTAACGAACATAGCCAATATTACCCAGGTGGCTGTGCTTATATAACATACAAGTAAATTTTACATCAGAATTGGATGTGTAGTTTTTAAGTTCAACCTATCTCACACCACCCTTAGTTTGAAATGGGATAACAAATTAAAACACCTTAATGAGGAGACTGAAGTGAAAAATAGTAAAACATTTTCAGTATACAAAGATATGAAAAATTGCAATACTTCCATTAATTGTGCTTTCTGAATTATTTTTCAGTACAATATGTATTCGTTACAATACACGGAATTTTTTAAGGATTATAAATATCTCTTGACAATTCCAATGACGCAAGTGTCATGCTAGAGGATAGTTTAAAAACTTTAGATTATCAAAACAAGATTAAGGTCATCATTGGCAAACAATAATCTTTGGTGCTTACGAGTGTTGAAAAATGGTGTTAAATATAGACATCGATCTAATAATAATGAAACTGTGCGAGTCAAGTTCAGAAATGAGGCGATTATTAGAAATTTAAACACTTAAAGTTGTTGATGTTAAGTTTATGTAAGATTTAACTTAATTGTGTGTATTTAATTTGATATGTCAATTAAAACTTTTGTTGTTTATTTCAAGTTTTACCGTAACATCATGTTATTTTCTTTTTTTAGTAATAAATATGGAAATTATTTGGTTGACTTTTCATATAAAAAGCATGTAAATTTATTACGAAAATGTATACTTTTAGGTCAATGCTATAATTTTCCAATCAAAGTGTTAGTAGTAGCATCTCAACTTTAGTATATTAACCTTTATTTAACTGGTATATATTTTGAATGTGAAAAGTCAGGTAAAATTAATATGCGTTGGAACTTATTTTTAATGGCGCCCTCTCTAATGAACTGCCCTCCTGAAGGACCCAGACCGGCCCTGGGAAATGTAGAAGTCCACTCCACTAGTGCTGCTACAATTTCTCTCTCCAAGTAACTATGTTAACTTGGCCAAGTAATAATCTCTTTTTGTTATATAAACTACCTCCAATCAAATGTTGTGTATATGTACGTAGTAAAATTAATTGTGATATCCAACAATATTACCTTTAGAAAATTTAGAAAACTTGTAATTTTAGAATGTAGTACTGCTAATACCTATCTGTACTATACTGTATGCGACATTTGCAATCCATGTGAGAGAAAAACATGATAGGATATGTAAATTCACATAGTAAAGAAACAAAGAGTGAAGGGTCTAGTAAGATAAGAGACGCAAGATCTAATAATCAATTATGAGTAAATTTCATTTTTATATGTATAAATAAATAAAGACACAAAATAAATAAATTCTAGTAACTTTAATATGTAAAGATAAAAAAGCAGACATAAATTTAAATAAATAAAAAATACATTGTTAATAAAAGTGAGTTATATACTTGTATAAAATTGAACATTGAAAAAGGAAGTGTAATACAAAACAATAAAGTTTTTAAACAGTGTTTAAAATCACATAATGAACAGTTACAAGTTAATCTACATATAAAAAAAAAAAAAACTATATAAAACAATCAAATATATCACAGGTGTTGCAAGTTAGTTAAAGGTAAGAACAAAATTGATGCAGTTGGCAGTGCTGGTAAGCAGCGATGAAAGTTTTTGAAGGCGTTGTACGGGTCCACTTCAAGAAAACATGGTGTGATGTAAAGTACGTTTGGTTACATCCAGTCTATATTTTGGTGGAAAGTAGTGAGTTTTTTGTAATGGAGTACAACGAATTGTGATGTAAAATCAAGATAAACAACAGTACAAAGTCTGTATGCTTCGCCAGTGTGATATAATGTGTGTGTGATTGAACAAGATTGAAGTGATTTAATTTTTGAGACCATGAGGTCGACAAACGTATAGTTCTTACGTATAAAAATGTGATTTGTGTTACAAGGACAGTGTCTATGGGCCCACTTTGAAAACCGCAAGTATATCAAACTATTATGAAACAATTGAACAGTGAAATTAACTTTTTATAAATATTTCAATTCTTTTTATTGTCTGCAAGTAGTCATTTTTAAAAATTTGTTTTTATGTAAATTAGAATTGCGTCTTATTTTTTAATGAGATATTGTCTTGTGAAATCATGATTTATGTTTTAGATAAGTTGACAAAATTTGATTCACTGTTGTAAGATGCATTTTGATATGTGTGAGTAAAGTAATTAGCTGTTCGTCACAATGTCTTAGTCTTCATTATTTGCCGCAATTGTCCATGTAATGAGTACTTTAGCAGCTTAACGGAACACACCCCAGAAAATTAAATTAAAGTAAAATTTTTTGTGTAAAGAATGATATGCATATTTAGAAGATAGATATGACACATTTAGGACTGTATTGGCGGGAGAAGTGTTTGCCGCGTATGGTGCAAGGTTGGGCAATACATACTTTGTACTATGACGTAGGTGAGCAGGATAAAGCAATGTAGTCACAGATGAAGTCATAGGGCATAGATATATTATATGTGAATAATTGATAGATGTTTTAAAGGTAAACAGAGAAGTTTGAGGTTAAGTGAAGATTTGCTTTTGATTTTAAAGTAAAGTAGATTGAATAAAGAGTGTTTTTAATGAAGTTAAATAATAAAGTGAGTACCGTAATAATTAAAAGATGGTTCACATATAATTCTTTTATTAAATTGAATATTTTTTTATTTTGTAACTTAAAAATTTTCTCGATTTCAAATTTGTTTTAAGAAGTTATATTTACAAATTTTTTATTTTTATAATGCCTAACGTTATATGTATTATAAAATGGAAAAGATACTTGTAAAGGACATAGTGTAAATATTTTCTACATTGTAACTGCTAATGTTTTCTATTTGAGGTAATAGTTGATAGTTTTCAATACAATAGTAATTATAAAAAATACTCAATGTTCATTGATAATTATTAATTTCTTGTCGAATTTCAAAGGGACGCTGCCATTTCCTCTATGACACTTAGCTACAATTCAGACAGTGCGCATGCACAAAAGATTTGAACAGTAGTTCACATATTTTCTGCATAAAATTTTAACATAGATAAGTAATAACTACTAAATAAATAAATAATAAAAACAACATACGTCAGCTGATCTAAAGAGTTAATTCTGGATCGTGGTGGCGCCATCTGTAACAAAACAAAATACCGGTATATTGGAGATCATTCTAGGATAAATCAACATATTTTTAAAAATCTTTCCATCTCAGAATTTGATGAAATTTGGCAGGAAGGTAGCCTTCATATACAATAAGAAAAATATCAAAGTTTACCATAGTAAGTTAACTGTTTTAGAAAACTTATCCAATATGTTGTTTTAGTCATTATTTGCTATCATTTATCAGTAACAGAGGGAATAGTGTTAAAACCCTCTGAGGATGATGACCATGTCATCGAAATGTACATAAGGGTAAGGTATTAAACTTAACTTACAATTTAGTTGTTTAGTTATAGTTTTTGTTCTTTGTTTTTATTTAAATCAGTGTGATTTTGTCGCCACAGTGCTCTTTTATTTGTTTTATCATTTATGTGTTAAATAAATACATGTTTCGGAAATATGAAATCAACTCGTCATTTCAAGTGATATTTCATATTCCCAGAACATCATAATATACTTAATTGTAACATTTAAATGATGGCAAATTCTGAATAATCACTAATATAACAAAACTGGACATCCATCATGACTAAATAATAATTTCAAACAGACTAAACATGTTTTGCTTTATGATGTTCAATGGAATTTTGCATACTGTTTTACAAAACTTACCAATTTAATTTAATCGTTAAAATTAACGATTGTATTTACTCATTAGAAAAATGATATTTTCAGGATTTATTTACAAATATTTAGATGCATTGTTTACAAGTTAAAGTAGCTAATTATATAATTATTATTAATGACTTTGGTGGCTCATATCTCATGACCGTGGAGTCAAAATATTTATTTTAATGGTATGTTTGAATAAATTTAAAATATTTATTAATCTGCCACAAACCCTTGGGACGCAAACATTTTTTACAGTTTCCATGTATAGGATAGTACTCTAAGGCTTTCGCGTCCTGAATTTAGGTCTATTAAAATATCATTAAATTCAAGAGTAAGAGGCTGTAACACAAAATCTGCCCAACCAGACTTGAGGAAATGTAACGGTACCGTCTCTTGTGGCTGACTGCTTTAGAGATGGAGTTTTCCTTTAGCGGATGTGCCTTTTGCTCTCGCGTAAGCGTACGTGCATTTGTCAGGAGCGTGAGGTGAAAATGTGGCAAAACGATTATAATACTTTAATATGTTTATTAAAGCATCAAAATTTCTCTGCTGGTCTTAACTTACAAATAAACTTTACGGTAAAAGGCAAGCAAGTCCGTGACGAATAAACCTTGGTCGGGAGGAGAAAAGTTGAACCAATAGACCGACTTAGACTTGACATTTAGCCTCAAGCTGGCACCCCCACCTCCCTTACTATTAAATCAAATCAACTATTGCTTGTGTGCAAGCCATTTTATCACAACCATTATCAACATGAATCCAGAATTACAATTACTCCGTAATTATTATTTTATAAGGTGGAAGGTACCTGTCACAGAAACTACAAGGATTTTTTTTAAATATAGGTATTAGGGCCACTGTTAAAAACTAATTACAGGTCAACCCTTGATATAACAAACTGTATCTGAACTAGCTTTGCAACTGCGTTGTTATGGTAACAGTGCTAGCAGAGTACGCTATAGTTTACTGTACAGTATAGACAATAAGATAGCTAACCTGATTATTCACTCGATGTTCGGTTATATATTGCTAAAACAATTGAGTGATTTTGAGATCGAAGGAAAGTAAAAAATGTATTGTTTCTTATTCAATCAACTAGTACACTCACACCTATTTCTGTCACTTGTTTTTCATTCGAGTTCTGATTGAACTATTTTAGTGCGTTAACATGTTTTAATTCTTATAGTAATTTTTTGTAAAAGTTTTCTTAATTATTTTAATCATTGTGTTTGCCTGTAAGTTAGTATCTATTCCTCATAAAATGTCATCAGATACTTGCTTAATAAGCCCTGCTTTTATCATTCTTGAATGCAATTCGATATAATGTACTTTCTTTACAACGGACATCGTAGTCCTTCAAGTAATGTGTGTTAAATTAAGGACCCACTGTAATTAACAATACCTCTTTATAGTACATAAGACTAATACAGTAGAGCCGCAATTATTCTAGGTAATGTGGACGGAGGGTATATCGCATAAGCGATATATATATATTACAACGGACAAAACTCGTTGTAGGTCTTGAGTTTAAATTTATAATTAATTTTGTAAGTTTGAATAATCTGGACTTGCCGCGGGTTGAAGCTGAATGTAGGTCACGACAATCATGTTAACACGGGCGGTCCGTTATCGGGCTGAATTAAACTTTTGGACCCTGCCTGTTAGTAATGGAAAGGAAACTTGTAAAAATAACTTAAAGATTCTTTCGGGAAGCCAAAATCCAGGATTTAAATAAAAAATAAAAATCTTCAGGAAATGCATTACGCTAACCGCGGGTGTATTTACTGCAAGATTAGATAATAAAAAATCACTAAGTTACGTAAGATACAAGCTGTCAAAGTATGGGAAAAATTTAAAAATTCCTCTAAATTGAAAAAGAAAAGGTTTTTTAGGCTTTTCTTAAAAAGGCCTAAAATAAAGGTGAAATAAGGTTTAGCGAAATTTTGTCAAATAAAAAAGTTAATGGTAATTTACAAAGTTCAAAGGATAAAAAAGTAGGTTAAAGTTAAGGTTTTTTAAATTCTAACCAAAACAAGTTTTAGTATTGATAAACGTAAGTTATAATATAAAAGAAAAACTAGAAAATTTATGAAAGGAAAAAGGTGATAGAATTTGCACCTTTACAGCTAAATGAAAAATTAAACTTAAATTTTTAACAACCCAAAATGGTAAATAGTATGTAAGTAACATAGTTATGTAAAAATAATCCAGTATTTGAAATATGTTTCGGGAGTAAAGTAAAACCCCAGTTAGTAAAAAAATCGTTAAAGTCCCTAACCTCACAGCAAGACAACCAGAAGCAGAAATGAAAGGAAAATCCGGCTAGTGAACAAGAACCAATGGACAATAAGAAGTGTAGAACGAAAAACTGAAAGAAACGGAAAATTAAGACTTTTCCGGGAAAAATCGCCGCGGAAAAACGCGCGCGGGTCATGTAAGCGAACCAAGAGTCGTACGAACGTCACTCGAGTTCGAGGGGAAAGACAACAACGAGCTGAATCAAATGATATCACTTTCAGGAAAATCGGGAAAACCCTGGAGAAGTTACAGCGAAAAGGATTTTCCATAGCATAAACTGCGGGAAGCGAGATAAGAACTTGGAACAGCAGAAGGGCGGGCCGAAGATGAGACGGCTGGAGGGGGAGCAAGGCTACCAGCATACGAAAGTGGGCGTACTCCAAAAACAAAAGAAAACTTACTTAAAACAATGGCTAAATCAAGTGGAAAAGTAATGAAAAAATTAAAATAAAATTCAGGATGAAAAATTACATAGACCAGAAGTTTAAATTTGTCGAAAAAACGAATTTTAAAGCATTGTAGTAATACAGTGTTAGAAGGCTCAAGTTGGCAATGAAATAGTGCCGAAAAACCTTATATAAACGATTGCTCGGGGAAAATCGAGAGGCTTATTATTCTTACGATGTAAGTAGACGCATCGAGAGCGGTTACTTGTTTTTACAAAATACTTTAGCATACTAGAAGCTAAGTATTTTCTTCGTTAACCTTTATAAATTTTATAACAAGTAAGAAGATACGTCGTTGCGGTTTTCACCTGGGATGCAGCAATAGACACCGCCTTAACTCTACAAGAACTTCAGTGGCAACTTAGTCTATACAAAGTTGGCCTAACTTGGAATATTCTGGAGAAAGAACATAGCCTGCAAAACAGCTGATACATGGAGTGATTCGTATATCTTCCAGACAGGACTCCAGGACACCACCAGGCGACCACTAGGACATGCAACTGTAGCTTCGAGGGAATAACCGAACCGGGATTGCAGACACGGCAGTACCACATCCATCTTTAAGAAGCCATCCATCATCCATCCAGACAACCCTACAGGACTTCACCTTCACCAACAAGACAACTTTATCAGCACGCAGAACATCTGTAGCTTACCATCACTATACAGCGTTCGCGGACTTCACAACAAACGTCGCGACGCCTGGACAAGTGTGAAAAGGTCGGTAGAAGCGTAAAATACGTTAGTCCCTATTAAATTGCCTGAATTAAATTCAAATAAATTTATTTTAAATACTGGGTTACTTAGGATGTTAGATTAAGAAATATTTGTAATTAATTATAAAAGTAAATTCATTAAATCGTAAATTCAAATTAAAATTTTTATTAAATTATTAATTATATTCAATTGAGTATAAAAATATTAAAATAAAATATAATTAGGTAAAAGATTAGTTCTGCCTTATAGCTTAAGAAAATTATTATTCTAATTGAAAAGAAATTTATTATTTGGTTTTATTGGAAAAAGATTAAATCCAAAAGTTCTGTTTTATGTTCAAAAGTTGAAAAAGGAAATTATTAAAATTTTATTTTGCTTTATAAAAAAGTTATTATTTACAAAAATACCTAGTATTCAAATATCCCAATAGTTTATGAATTATAGATTAAGAATTGATACAGTGAAATTTCATAAAATAATTGCAAGCACAAATAAGCTATTTACAAGGTTAGTTTCAGTGTACTCACTCTTCAGAGGTTTACAAAAAATAATATTATTAACTTGTGTTCTAACTGAGCTAATTTCAAAAATAAATTACTGGAAGTATAAAGTAAATTTTCTTGTCGGAATAGTCAGCAAACTGAGTATTCGACACATAGTTATTTCCCCTAGGCCAAACGAAGTGAGATTGCCTATAAGACTTCCAGTAGGTGGAAATAACTTATTCTCCAACAAAGAATCTTCTAAAAAGAGGATTCGTTGTAGAATTGGCGCAGCCAACGTAAGGCAGAACGCGTTGTAGTTGTGGCCAAAACGAAGTATTCCTGCAAAAGGTTATTCGTTGTAATATATATTACAACGGACAAAACTCGTTGTAGGTCTTGAGTTTAAATTTGCAATTAATTTTGTAAGTTTGAATAATACGGACTTGCTGGGAGTTGAAGCCAAATGTAGGTCACGAGATCAGCATGTATACGCGGGCGGTCTGTTATCTGGTAGAATGAAACTTTTGGACCCTGCCTGTCTGAAAAGGATTGGGAACTTATAAAAATTACTTAAAAGATTCCTACGGGAAGCCAAAATCCAAGATTTGAATAAAAAATAAAAATCTTCGGGAAATGCATTACGCTAACCGCGGGTGTATTTACTGCAAGATCAGATATTAAAAAATCATAAAGTTACGTAAGATACGAGCTTTCAAAGAATGAGAAAATTTTCAAAATTCCTCTAATTTAAAAAAGAAAAGGTTTTTTAGGCTTTTCTTAAAAAGGCCTAAAATAAAGGTGAAATAAGTTTTAGCGAAATTTTGTCATATAAAAAAGTTAATGGTAATTCATAAAGTTTAAAGGATAAAAAAGTAGGTTAAAAATAAAGTTTTTTAAATTCTAACTAAAACAAGTTTTAGTATTGATAAATGTAATTTATAAGGTAAAAGAAAAACTTGAAAATGTATAAAAGGAAAAAGGTGATAGAATTTGCACCTTTACAGCTAATTAAAAATTTAAAACTCAAACTTTTAACAATCCAAAATAGTAAATAGTATGTAAATGAAGTAGTTTTGTAAAAATAATCCAGTATTTGAAAGTTGTTTCGGGAGTAAAGTAAAACCCCAGTTTGTGAAAAATCGTTGAAGTCCCTAACCTCACAGCAAGACGACCAGAAGCAGAAATGAGATGAAAATCCGGCTAGTGAATGAAAACCAACGGACAAGAAATGTGGAAAAAGACCGAAAGAAGTGTGAATTTAAGACTTTTCCGGGAAAAATCGCCGCGGAAAAACGCGCGCGGGTCGTGTACGCGAACCAGGAGTCGTACGAACGTCACTCGAGTTCGTGTGGAAAGGTAACAACGAGCTGAGGAAAATGATGTCAGTTTCAGGAAAATCGGAAAAACCCTGGAGGAGTTACATAGAAAAAGAATTTCCATAGTATAAAACTGAGGGAAGCCAGATAAGAACGCAAGACAGTGGAGGGGCGGTCCAAAGACGAGACCGATGGAAGGAGAACAGGGTTACCAGTTTACGAAAAGGGGCGTACTCAAAGAAACAATAGAAATTTAATTAAAACAAAGGCTAAATCAAGTTACAAAATTATTAAAAAATTATAATAAAATTCAGGATGAAAAGTTACGTAGACTAGAAGTTTGAAATTGGCGAAAAAATGGATTTTAAAGCATTATGGAAATACAGTGGTAGAAAGCTTAGGTTGGCAATGAAATAGTGCCGAAAAACCTTATATAAACGATTGCTCGGGAAAACTCGAGATCCCTTTGATTTTTACGATGTAAGTTGACGCATCGAGAGCAGATACTTGTTTTTTATAAAATACTTTAGCGTGCTAAAAGCTGAGTATTTTCTTCGTTAAACTTTAAATTTTTATAACAAGTAAGAAGATACGTCATTGCGGTTATCATCTGGGATGCAGCAATAGACAACGCATTAACTCTACAAGAACTTCAGTGGCAACTTAGTCTATACAAGTTGGCCTAACTTGGGAGTTTTCTGGAGGAAAAACATAGCCTACAGGACAGCTGATACATGGAGTGATTCGTATAGCTTCCAGACAGGACTCCAGGACACCACCAGGCGACCACAAGGACATGCAACTGTAGCTACGAGGGAATAGACGAACCGGGATTGCAGACACGGCATCACCACATCCATCTTTAAGAAGCCATCCATCATACATCCAGACAACCCTACAGGACTCCACCTTCACCCACAAGACAACTCTATCAGCACGCAGAACATCTGTAGCTCATCATCACTATACAGCGCTCGCGGATTTCACCACAAACGTCGCGACGCCTGGACAAGTGTGAAAAGGTCGGTAGAAGCGTAAAATACGTTAGTCCCCATTAAATTGCCTGAAGTAAATTCAAATAAATTTATTTTAAATACTGGGTTACTTAGGATGTTAAATTAAGAAATATTTGTAATTAATTAAAGAAGTAAATTCATTAAGAGCCATGCTTACCAGAGGGGAAAAATCACATTTTAGTTACTTTTTATTCCGTAAGCGCTGCCTGTATCAGTGCTCCAAGCAGTGCCCGACAACAAACCGCTGTCACTGCGCATTCTCCTTTCCCCCCTCCATCTCGCCGGCAACCAGACAGAGAGAGACAGACAGTTTTAAAACACTTCATCTCATTCCTTCTTTGCCTTTCGCCCTTTCCCGTGGCTTGAGTTCAGAATCTTTATTTTATATTGTAGCCTACTCTAGTTTCTCTAAATTCTCGCATTCAGTAGTTTGGTGGTTGGTCCGACATAAGAGGAAGTAATGATTTTATAAATCATTATAAGTTTTTTTTTTATATGCCTGCACAATATTTCTGAGTTTGAAAAGTGATAATTTATAAAGGCAAATGCACAACATTTCTTTCCAAACCGTTTATTCCAAATTACAACAACTTTAATTGAGTTTACATAATTAATTTTGAAATATTATTTTTGATTTTAACTTATAAATGATTTTAAATACAAAGCTTAGTTCTAAAATAACTTCTTTTATAATATTTAAAACATAAATAATAAGAGAAGTCTCCTTTCAACAAACGTCCTTGTGCCGTAGACTTCTTACATATTTAAAATAGGCCTACATGTAGGCCTATTATAATTTATTAATTTACCTTGTACCAAACCTCCTAATATAGTTATATTTAAATAAAATAAATAATATTATATTTACGAAAAACATATTCGTAAAACAATCAAATTCTATCTATTTGGAATAGTAGCTGTCGTACCCGATTTAGTGTTCATTATTAATAATCAGTACTGCAATCGTATTGTGACATATAAACTGTGGGAAATTTGAATATTATTAAAATCTTATGAAATGGGTTATACAAATGGGTTAGATAGTAAAATAAATGATTGAACATCTGATTAAAATCTCATGTATGGATTTAGGCAGTATAAACAAAATCTAGTTTGTAAAAAAATGTATAATAACAATTAAATAGGTAAATATGTTGTCATTCTGAAAAACCCTTTAACCAACATGGTTAGATAATCCATTAATAAAGATTATTTATGAAATAAAACTTTAACAATTGAAAGTGATGAAATGTTTAAATGATAATAAAAAAAAAGAAACATAATAATATTGCCAAAGCACAGAGATTAATGGTAAATGGATCCATTATTCTCTGTGCTTTAAAAAAAGTAGGCCTTCATATTATATGACACTCCATCACAAAATAATCACGATTATAAAGTCAGTAACCTATAGTTACATATATTTAAAAAAACGTTCATATTATAGGAAACGCCATCATAAAATAATCTCAAAGTAAAGTGTCAATAATAAAGTAATAAAAGTGTAGTCTATATCAAACGCAGTACTGTAATTACATATCAAATTTAACCTAGTTGACAATTTATATGGAAGACAACTACAAAATAAAAATATAACTTACAAACTACATACAAAGTCAGTAAATACATATCATGTTTAAATCTATCTTCACTTCATATAAATCGCAAAGTAAAGTATCAATAAAATTGTAGTTTAAAATTTTTTTGTATATCAAAAGTAATTAAAATTTACTATTAGGCCCAGTACATTATAAACTATTGCATAGTTATAATGTATTAAATAAATAGTTGTAATAGGGCGTTTTCAAGAGGAAAGTGTCAGCTTTACGATGGCATGTTTTTTATTATAACACATAATAATCATCTAACAAATTACCCAAATATATATATTCCAATAAAAAAAATGCGTCTCAAAGAAAAAGAAAACTGGTTATTTGGGGTTTTTAGGAGGAACTGATTCATATAAAGTATGAAAATTCAACATGGCGGATTCAAAATGGCTGCCATTTTCTCTAAGAATTCAACTTTGTTATATTCAAAATAATACAATTTCGAAGACCAGCGTATTATCATATAAGCAGTCTCGATTAACTTGTCTTGAAAATCAATTTTCTCTAAAGATAATCATCCACTTTGTATGAAATTTAAAACATACATAAACAATAAATGTATAAATATAATATACAAAAATTATACATCTACGATAATTTTAAACTAAATAGGCCATCAAATTTATGAACGCATAATTATCAATGAATGTGTTTTTTGAAGTTATACTTCTTTGCGCCCGTTAGACACTTTGGGATGGGATGTTGGTCGAGAAACCGCGTCACGCTGAAAAGTAAGAACAAATTTTTAAGAACTATCGGAAGTTATACTTCTTTGCGCCCGTTAGACACTTTGGGATGGGATGTTGGTCGAGAAACCGCGTCACGCTGAAAAGTAAGAACAAATTTTTAAGAACTATCGATTAATCGACAGTATATCCTGTCTGTTTGTGTGCGTGAGTGGGTGTATGAGAATGGCCAAAGAAGTATAACTTCCACCGTGTGGTCCGACGCACACCCAATTTTTTTTTTTTATATGATCATTTCCGTCCATACGTATAGCAGATCAAACTTGGCCATTTTGTAATATATCGAATTAGCAAGTGAAAAGCTTATTTTTAACTTGTATACCAAGACTCAAGTTGGTATCATAAAAATTTTATGAGCTAGAGCCATCAGATTTATCAACGAGCCTCACGATTTTTTGCTTACCGAACGCTGTAGCCTTTTCACTATTCCAGTTTCGTCAATTTTTGGAATATCAACTTCAAATTTGTTTTTCAAGTTGAATACACTAGTATTATTCTCAGTAAGTATGAACTATTTTTTCATGTTCTTTTTAAAAACAAGGCTCTTGAATATAATCTTCTGTTTTACCTACCGGTATCTCGTTTTAACTACAACGCCTTTGGATTCAACGAATCCATTTTCGTCATTTTTGAACATATCGATTTAAAAATTTTAACAGAAGTTACAAACACAATTGGTTTTTGCTATAACTATTTTAAAAACTATATTTAAAAAATTGACTAATCTGCAGCCGATCAACTCAAGCGTGTTGATGCAAAATTTAAAAAGGTCCAAAATTATACTTTTTTATCTTGTTTGAATTTATATTTTTAACTTGTAAAAAACTTTTAGGTTTATATTTTGAAAATTTTCTAAACTGGAGGTGTTTAAAATGAGTTGGTAGGTCTGGTACTCCTAAAATCGAGAAACCCATTGATAAGTCAAATGGCTCTAGATCAGGTCATTTTCAAGATAACAAGCTCAGACTCAGCATAAATGTTTAAAATATATAGTTTGAATTCGATATATTCAAATTCAGCCAATTTATAATGAGCCAACGCTACATATATGAATGAGATTTATTAATTTTTCATTCATTCGAAAGTGTTTAAACTGAAGGAAAAAGTTTAAATGTAAC
>JAGFPH010007042.1:42990-64017 GCA_018207615.1 Philaenus spumarius | reverse complement strand
AGCAAAGTATGGTAAAGTGCCGAGTGTATAAACGAGTATGTCATTAGCAAAGTATGGTAAAGTTCCGAGTGTATAAACGAGTATGTCATTAGCAAAGTATGGTAAAGTGCCGAGTGTATAAACGAGAATGTCATTAGGAAAGTATGGTAAAGTGCCGAGCGTATGAACGAGTATATCGTTAGCAAAGTATGGTAAAGTTCCGAGTGTATGAACGAGTATTTCATTAGAAAAGTATGGTAAAACGTCGAATGTATAAATGAGTATATCGTTAGCAAAGTATGGTAAAGTTCCGAGTGTATGCACAAGTATTTCATTAGCATAGTATGGTAAAACGTCGAATGTATAAATGTGTATGTCATTAGCAAAGTATGGTAGAGTGTCAAGTGTATAAACTAGTATGTCTTTAGCAAAGTATGGTAAAGTGCAGAGTGTATAATAAAGTATGTCATTAGCAAAGTATGGGGAAGTGCAGAGTTCTACTAGGAAAACCCGTTTAATGGTAGTAATTTTTTTTTAAATTTACGTTACTGCTAAAATGTTAAAATGGGATAAATAAATGAGTTAAAAAAAACGTTTGAACACTTTTAAAATATTGTCAACTTTAACATATATTTAAACTTGAAATTCTTTTAAAAAAAGCCCTATTACCCAACATATGCCTTTTGGGGCTCTGGAAAGTGAAAAAATCAGGAAGTACAATGTCCATTTCAGAGGTATTACCAAGTAAACTATTTTAACACAAGTTTCAAAATGAGGAAGCACAAAGTCCATTTCAGAGGTATTGCCAAGTGAACTATTTTAACACAACTTATGAAATAAGGGAACACAATGTTCATTTCAGAGGTATTACCAAGTAAACTATATACCTAGCTATAAACACATCTACTTATATAAAGCTAGACGGTAACACTGATTCATTGACATTAATTATTAGGCACTTCCCGTAATCGGACCCCCCTCAACCTTATACTTAAATTAAAGCTCTCGACGAGAAAATTTTGGGAAAATTGCCAGAAGTTAACATTTTTAATTTTTGAAGCACCTTTTGGGCGGGAAAGATTTTTTAGATTTTAAAAAATCTTTAATTTTTTCACTTTGAGCGCGTTTTGTAAGAAAACGGTAAGAGATAGCAAAAAATGTTAAATACAAAAGTTGTAGAAAATTTAATTTCAGACGAACGATTTTTCATCAGATTTAAGATCCAATCATCCATTTAGCCACTATTCATCCGAGAAGGGAGGCTCCACCCAAAGTCCTTAAAGCTAGACGATTTCACTGATTCACTGACATTAATTATTAGGCACTTCCCGTAATCGTACCCCCCTCGACCTCATACTTGAATTAAAGCTCTCGACGAGAAACTTTTGGGAATACTACCAGAATTTAATATTTTTAAATTTTGGAAGCAATTTTTGGGCGGGAAAGATTTTTTCGAATTTTTTGAATTTCATCATTATCCCACTTTGAGCGCATTTAGCAAGAAAACGGTAAGAGATATAAAAAAATATTAAATACAAAATTTGAAGAAAATTTAATTTCAAACTAACGATATTCCATCAAATATAAGATCCAGTCATCCGTTCAGCCGCTATTTACCCGAGAAGGAGCTCCGGCACACAATCCTTCAAATTTCCCATGTTAATCTAATGGAGATAATGTTTAATGAGCTTGAGTCAGCTGCCAAATAAAACAGCTGATTTATGCTCGGTCACCTATGTACAAACGAGCCAAAGATTAACGAGATTCTTTAGCAAATTTTCCAACTGCGAGCGAAGCGAAGCAGCCATTGAGGCCGAAGGCCGAGGCGGGGTTGGGACGCAGAGCCCCTAGTGTGTACTATACCTATATAGTAGAGCGTGACGGAATAGAGCATAACGGAAAAAGCGTGTCGGTAAAATCCGATTCACCACCCACAATTTTTAGTCGAGGTGCACATATAGAAGTTTACACTTCAAAAATTTACCTTTAAGTTTACCTTCAAATAAAATTTTGTTCTTTCATTTATTTACTCGTTATTCGTCATGCACGGATAGTCTATTGCACTCTGTACAAAACGTTATACGCAAACGTAGAAAATCAATAATTTAATTAATTTGAAAATCCGTTCCTAGTTAAGATAAAAAAAAACAGAACAAGCTTGGATATTATGTTTTGTTCTGGGCCAGCTATAGGGCTTATCAAATTCAGATCCAAATGTATACGGTGTCCAAAAAATCGTAAAACGCAATTTTTGCAAATGTTTTAAATACAACTATTTTGATATCAAAGTATAGGTAAATTATTGTAATTGGTAAAACATCTAATATTTAATCTATATAATATATAAAAGCCAAAACCCACTGACTCACTGACTCACTGACACACTCATCACGATTTCTCAAAAACTACCGAACGGATTGGAATGAAATTTGGTATGTAGCTTCCTCTAGGGCCATAGGAGTTCACTAAGAAAGGGTTTGAAAAAATTCGAAATTTTAGGAGGGGTTTGGGGGGATCAAAGGTATTAAAAAATGACTTCTTCAAAACTACCAAACGGATTGGAATGAAATTTGGTGTGTAGCTTCCTCTAGGGCCATAGGTACTCACTAAGAAAGGGTATGAAAAATTTTGAAATTTTAGGAGGGATTTGGGGGGATCAAAGTTACTAAAATCATAATTTCAGATCTTTTATTATTATGACGATAGTGCTTTTATTATTTAAGATCTATATATATAAAAGCCAAATACCACTCACTGACTGAACACTTAAAAAGAATACAATTACGTTAAAAAGACTGAAAATACCAACCACCACGGGTCAGCTAGTATATATATATATGTTTTAAGGTCACTACAGTATGTTTACACTATTTTAAAAATGTGTAGGCGAGCGTAAGTCAGTCAATGCGTACAACGGCAATTTGATCGGAAAGAAATCTCATCAAATTCGGTCCTGCCGTTTTTTTATATTTATTTATTTATTTTTAAACTTCCAATTTTAACTGCGCATGCCCAATATGACCGCTAAAAACAGCTGAGATTGCCAAAAAAAATTCTGGTAAGATATTAGTAATATTGTTGCAACGAATAAATTCATTTGATAAAAGGGTAAATGTAGGTTTTTAAAACATTGAAATATGAAAAAAATAGATTTTTAAAAATTTACAATGGGTTAACGTAACATGTTTAATTGACCGAGCGTAAGCGAGGTCTCCGTTTTAACTCGACCGTTCGGCATTTCGTCTGTGTGTCTGTGTGTCTGTACTGTATGTCTGTGTGTCTGTCTCACGATTACGGCCAAACGCCTTGACCGATTTTGATGATTTTTTTCATGAGTGTTCCTTATTCCTAGGCCAAGCCATGTATCTATACAGTTTTTTTTCATTTTTCATTTTTAACCCCTTAAATAAAATAAAAATGGCGGCCGGACCGTTTCTCTCAGTGTAAGCTTTTTTCCAAAGCCAGTTTGTGGCTTAACCGTAAGTCGTATCTGAAAACTAACAAAATTTCGCGGTTAGCAAATTAAATTTTAAACAAAATTGTATTCTTGATTTTTTTCCGTATCTCTAACGGTAAGCTCACGAAATGGCCGTAAACTTCGAATTCGTTAAAAATAGTCCAAGTTTTTGTATTTCAACCATGTTTTTATACATTTATTCTAAACCAATTCAAAAGTGTTCCATAGTTTTTTTGTAGATAAAGGTTTAAATAATTCATATATGCCAGTAAAAAGATTATTGAAGTAAAATTAAGAAATTTATTAGCTCAAGAAACAATCACGTTCAGTAACGAAATGAAAATGTTTAACTTTAGGCCTACATAAAAAGTAATAAAAATGATTGTAATTTTTTTCATAAATGTAAAAAAGTTTCGTAATTTAGTTCTAAATATAATTGTATAAAAATATTTATCAATTTCAAATTTCTTATTTTGAAAACACCAGTTTTTATGTTCCTACTACAAGACTGCTAACAAAACTAGGCCTGTTTTGAATAGTAATTTAGGAATATATCATTTGCCCAAACATGACATATTATTATAAGAAAGTGTAGAGGATAAATCAAAGAATTGAACTGTATACCTGTAAATTATTATTGTAAATTTCATAAAAGTATTTGACTTAGCTTTACTTGAATTACAAAATGAGATGAAACAAATGAAACCTCGCGGCGATAAAGGACATACAAAAAATGACCGTAGGACACCGTGGGAAGTATTGGTACATGGGTTGAGATCACTATCACGACGTTTTAACATCGTTTGTTTTCATTATTTCTAATATTGGAATATGATATGGAACTTAAGTTAACTTATGATACATTGTTAAGTTTGAGTTATTCAATTAAGTATGTAAATATTTAATTGTATGTTGTCCCTCTATAACGCGATATTTTTAGCTATCTTACGCATTATTAACCAAAACAAAACACAATGCCTCTAAAAGAAAATCTTTAGCAGTTGAAGCTCAAGAAAAGAAATAAAAACGGGAATTAGAAATCCCGGGAATCGCGGGAATTGTAAATAATGTTTCACTGGCTAAAACTTGTGCTTACTTCCTTACTGGCACACTATTTTTAACCTAAGCTCAAAACCACATTTGTTATTTCAACGAGCGAGGTCTACTGTTCACAGAACTACTAGTACATTTCATTATTATTGAGTTTTGAGCTACGTTATGTGTTTAAAACCGTGTAAAAGCTGTAACTACACAAACTTTAGTAAAACGTCGGATAATTTAACAAAATAAACAAACGCCAGAACATTTTATTTTCCTACAGCTGTTACATAAAGTGTGTTTTTCCACACTCACAGCAGTGCGCAAACTAAACTACATGTGTTCAGCGTTAAGTAATAAATTATACCTCTTTGTTTTACTTTACCACATGGCCAAACAGTAAAGTAATACTTTTCGCACTCCATGTTTTGAAAATGTTGATAGTTATGGAACTAATCTCTGTAAAACAGATCTTTTTAAAAATTGAAACACTAATTTAAAATGTAGCTGTAGGAAAAATGTTGTATATATCACGGGTGCAAAGTTTAACTTCGGCTTTATCTCGTGCGACAAACTCAAGTTTGCTCCCTAGAAACACAAATAACTATTCTTTATGTATAACCTAAAAAACTCATATTTAGGCAATTTGTATGCACCATGGAGAGTTTGTGATGAAACGGGGAGTTTTATTTTGGAAGCAGTCTAACCTTTACTTCCAAGCAACAGTCCAAACATTCTGGAACCATTTACTGTCGAGGTATGAGTTTATGAGATGTACGTAGCATGGAGGAACTGGTCTGCGGGATAGCTTGTACAGTAGGCCTTCATGCAATAATTTGTCGAACGGTTTTAACATACCCAGGAACACTGAAAAAATCTTCATTTTGACAGCGGAGTAGTGATGTAAAACGCCTGGGCGTTTAAATGTCGGGGCAAATGCCCAGGGCATATGCCCAAATAAATGCCCAAAATCCATAAGCGCCCGGGCGTTTATCCAGAAAGGCTAATAAACCTAATTAATGGAAATTAATTTGAAGACCACTCTTCTAAATAACTTTTAAAACCTCTTATTATACATATTTACATAAAAGCCTATATTAAAATAAATAATTACTTGTATAATATGTTATTTTATTGGTAGGAAGTGTTGACTCTCGCTTGTCAACAAGGGGAAATAATTTAGACTGAAAATAAGCTTTATAGGTTTGTTTTTATTAACAATATCTGGCTAATGTAAATATAGAATTATACATATATGTATATTACACAAGAGGAATAAGTCTTAAATCATTATGGGCATAATCAATACTTGAGGTCTTCGTACTCAATTCCTTAAACTAAGTACTTATGGCTTTCCTCCCAGAAGTGCCAATGCCTCCACAATCATCCATCTTTTTCATATGTAACTAAAACCTTAATTCTTGACTACCCTACCTACCTCGAATAAAAAGTTAGTGGTTTTGGTTGTTTTTTGGTAAAAATTGGTAGGCCTAAGTAAAAACATGAATGATTGTACAACAAACATAATTACCGGTATATATATTTTTTTAAACCAGTGTTGGACCATATAAAAGCAAAATGAAAATAATTATTTTATAAGTGCCTTTTCATGTTATTGAAATACAAAGCTGTTAAAAAGCATTTTTTTATTAACAAAACCTTAATACTTAACTATAAATTCAATTATTCATTGATTCATTATAAATTTACCTTATGCACACTTTTATGACTTCCAGAGTAGAAACCTGCTTAAGTAGCAGTTAGTAAATTAGATATTATTTAACAATTTTGCAATAAAATGTTTATTTAAAACACCACATTGAAAATATTACAAGTTTTAGGGGTTTATTTTAATGGTTTAAGTTGTTTGTCAACTTATCTCTTGATAATGACCCCCTCCCTTAAAATGTTAATTTTAAGAACACAACTAAGCACTGAAGGCAGTTAAAGATTAAAAACATGAACTATAATAATTAAAACATGAAATATAATAGTTAAAACTGCCTTAAACTAAATTTTTTATAAACGCCCAGTTTTTGGGCGCTTAAAATAGCTTTGGGCAAATGCCCGGGCATATGCCCATTTTTAAACGACCAGCCCACTGGTCATATGCCCGGCCCACATCACTACAGCGGAGGCAATCTAGAATATTTTCTTAAACCTGAACAGTGTCACAAAACCTCGTAACGGCCCTCTTTCATTTGACGAAACAAGTGGACATAAGAAGGAGCCAAATCTAATCTGTAAGATTGGTGAAGTAAATTCTACTTCAATCTTTCGATTAACTTGGGTAAAGATGTCTATACGAGTTTCAGGTGTTATTAGGGGATGTGTTTGGGGGCATGAAGACTAAGATATCACAGACCAGGAGGTCGATTTGATGAAATAGTATCATTAGCAAGACGATTTCGCACATTCTGCCTCGTGACATAAGTATTCCGTTTAAGTGTAGTCGAGATTTCTGACCACTTTCAACTTAACCTTTACTACCTCGTAAACAAGCAAAAAGTTCATCACTTCGAGATTCCTTATACTGTTCTAGTGGTAATATGTTCAGCCAACGTTCGCCATCATCACCACCACCCTTATCCGGATCGTTTAGTCGATTGTATGATCACCAAAGGATGGGTGCATGAGGATCTTCCTTCTGCTTTATCAACCGTATTAACCTATACAGGACTCAAAGGTTGAATGCTCGTCACCTTGCGGATGGCCCGACTGATCCCAATCACTATGTCCACACTTGGTCGATTTTGCGTGCTCTTGACGCATGCTGCAAAGCGCATGCGATAAAGCACGTGACGCATGCGGTGTGGCATTCCTTTTTTCAGCGAAATCCACCAGATTTCGTACGCGCATGCTGCAAAGCACGCAGAATGACAACTGTTGATCTTCTTGCGATTGTCTGTGCGATTTTGCCTGTCTAAGGTTAGGAGTTTATCCTAGAAGGTTTATCCTATATCCTAAAAACAGTCTTACCTTGATTAAAAATTTATATTTTTGGTTTTGGTGTTTATTAAGTGTGTATGTGTAATTTTAGGTTATGTGAAGTTAGTTATTTATTACTGTTGTGTATTTACTATATTTAAACATGAGTTCAGATAAAGTAACATTGAATTTTATTGAAGACTACAGGTGTCATCCTGTGCTGTTTGGCCTATACAAACAAAAACAAACGGAATGATGCTTACGAAGCATTAAGCAAGAAATACAACATGACAGTAAAAGGTGTGAAAACAAAAATTATAAACCTGCGGTTCTATTTTTTGAAAGAGCAGCAGAAAATTTTAGTGAAAACAAGTGGCGCTGGGGCAGATGAAAAGTACGAGACATCGTGGTTTGCGTATAAATCCTTGCTGTTTATCGGAGATACGTTAGCTCCACGATTTACAAAGAACTCGTTGCAAGATGAAATCTCCCCCAACGTAGAAGACAGAGATTTTGTAGAAGAAGACATAACGGTAAGTAATTATAATATAATTATTATAGTAATACAAGAAAATTTTTATTTGAATAGTAAGCATATAATATTACAAAGAATTACGGTAACATTTTTATCTTTTAGTTCACTGTAGGCCTGAGTACAAAATGAAGTGATACAACTAAGAAAGATTTTACTAATTGTAATTTATTTAGGAATAGAACCAATTTCAGTTAAAAAATAATCCTTGAACTCAGATCTAACAGCTTTTGCTGTTTGTGCCATATTCCTTGGAAATGATGGCAGTGGTCTCATGCCGGTATCCCCAGATGTTACACTCCTCCAACTGCCTGAAACCACCTCACCCGTGACAAGATTTTCTCGGTCAAAAACCTGGCGGGGCGTAGCGTCTACATCCATCTGGTTGTGAACGGAGAAAGTTGTGGAGATATACACAAGCAAGGACTATGTCAACAACAGTGCTTTCCACTTTTACTTCTATAGGTTTACGAAATACTCTAAAAACTGCTACATCACACCAAATTCATTTTCAACGACAACTCTTCCTCTAGAATGTCTGTAATTATAGTATATCTCTGGTGATCCTCTATATAGACCTGTTACATAAGGTTTCATAATATTGTCTGTCAAGGGAAATGCATCATCAGCAAGTAAAACGTAAGGGACGGGTTGAGAACGACCTAATAATGGTTCTTCTTCTGGTACACCGAGGTCGTTTGAAATCAATTTCCGATGAAAGGTGGTGTATTTGAAAACACCTCCATCTGATATCTTTCCTTGACAGCCCACATTGGCATATAGGAAATTGTAATGGGCGCCAAAAAACAATACTGTGTGTACCTTTGTAATTATAGAAATCTGAAACTGTATTTTCTGGGCGTAGAATTTGTATATGTTTACCATCGAGGGCCCCAATACAGTGTTGGTAATTCCACAGGTTATTGAAATCATGAGCTACTCTTTTCCATTCATTGCTGTCGGCAGGTACATAAAAAAAATATTATTAAAACCTATTTTTTTATACAAATTTAATTACTCAGGCAAATTGTATTGTTCCAGGAAAGACAGGAGACCGGTTTCTCTCCCCAAGCTTTGGAGCAAGTAACTGATGAATGTACTGAAAAAGATGGTGCTCATGAAAGGTATGTCACACCACTGAGAAATCGCAGGAATGTGAAAAGGAAACTAGATGACGAAAAAACAAAAGAAGACCGAGCGTGCGCTTTCCTCGACGTAGCAGCGAAGGAATTCATAAATAAGGATGACAGCGCAGTTTTTGGTCAGTTGGTGGCTTCGGTACTAAGAAAACTAACTCCTCGAAACCAAGCTATAGCCAGAAACAGAATTCAGAATAATCGTTTCGAAATAGAAATGGAGGAAATGGATAGCACATCAAGCTCCCAATTCCAACAATATGTTACTGTGGGTGAAACCGTTATAGTAGAGAGTAGTCAATCACAAACGTCTAACGATGTTTGTGAAATTATAAATATACCATCTACTGCCACTAACACTGTTACAGAATTCCTTACTTATAAAATTGCAGGGGACAACCCAAAAAGTAGTTTTATATTAATTATTTTGCTTTAACATAGAGTTCTGTTTTTCTTTTACATTTTTTATCACTTTGTATTTTATATAAATGAAACACTTACCTTTACAAATTCTCTAAGTCCTTCAATTATTGCTGTTAACACCCCTGGCAACATCGACGAAATCATTTGCTTTGAAACTCTGAATAAGTACATCAAAGATGGAAATGATTCACCCGTTCAGTGCCTGTTTAACCGTGCATGAGAGTGAATCGAAATTTTCTGTATCGTTTTTCGTTACAATTGTAGACACGCAAGTAGATAGTAGTCATAAATTAATACCTACCTGTAGTTTGTTTAAATGTAGTTTCCTAACTTCATTAATTGTTTTAAATAAGTAACTATCCCAATAACTATTTTCAAGACAAATAATAACACATAGCCTAATATCTAACCTAATTTTAACACGGCTGGACCTGTCTTTCAGGTCTGGCCATAGACGACCCACCCTCCGATACGGAGACAGAAAGGGCAATACAATCTATTCTAAATATCAATGAACAATTGTCTAAAGAAAACTCATCAGTAGTTGTTATTAAAAGAAAACACGATAGTTTAAGTCCTTCAAACTCTTCTAATGAATTTACTTACCAGAACAGTAGTAGTCAATTAATTCCACCACCACCAAAAAAAAAAAACCACATATAAAAAATAGTTACTACAAAATAGGGCTACAAATAGTTTCATTAACCGAGCTAGATTGTGCATAAATTATCAAGGAAATCATTTTGAACAGCATTTGTAAGGTATGGAAATTGGAATAAAAGATTCAGTAACTAAAATGTTTTGTTTCGCCATATTATAAAGTTTATTTATTTCATAAACAGATATTGCATTTTCTGTCTTATTTTTCGTATGTGTTGATTTCTTAAACATCCATTTTTTTAAAACTTTGTGTTTGTTTATTATTGGCCTATTTTACATCATTCTCTTCAGAATTAAATTCTCTACAAGTTTTGCTTAAAAAGTTTGGTTGTTTATTACCCATTTTAAATAGTTAATGTAGTTCAAACCTAAAAGAAGCATGTTTTTCGAGACCGAATTTTGTCTATTTTGTCAGGTATCTCAGAAATGGGTGTAGTTACAGGTCTGGGATCTGTTTTATTCAATTTTTCAGTTCATTTTACATAAAATTCAATAAATTTAACACCTTACTTAAGGCCAAAAAAAAATTCAGTTGGCTTCATTTCAACGGGGGAACTGAAATCCGGGCGAAATTTTGCACTCTGTATAACTCGCTAACGAAGCGTTTCCGGACCCATGTTTATATGAACTTTTTTCATTATTTTGACGAGAGAAATACACCGTAGAAGTTTGTCGGGTTCCTCCTGGGACACCCTGTATAGTTAGAAAAGGCAATAGCCTATCAGTCATTTGCGGTTCCCCAATGGATGCAAACAACTTAATCGATAATCACATATTAAATGAGTATAATAATGTATTTATCCCTTCCCACAGAGTGGAAACAATAGGGTTAGTTTTTATATAAAAGGACGTAAACGAAATAATAGAAGAAAGTTATAGCTCTATAAAAATAATTTCAGCATTAAGAATTACCAAAAAAGGTGTAGATGGAATAATACATGATACTAATGCAGTAAAGGTAACATTCCAAGGTAACATTTTACCAAAAGAGATTAGGCTAAATTACGTAATAATACCAGTTAGGCAATACTTCGCCCCGGTCATGCAATGTTTCTCTTGTTTCTTTTATGGGCACCGAGCAAGTGCCCCATGTAAGAAAGACAGAATATGTAGGGTTTGCGGAGAAAAATTTCATGGTCAATGTGATAAGGAACCCAAATGTATTCATTGTGATGGGAACCACACAAGCAATAGTAAATCATGCCCCGAATATGAGAGACAAATCGCAATCAAATCACGAATGACATTATTCAAGGAAGATTTTTACAGCCTCTAAATTATTTCCTATAAATTATAAACCAGCAAAAAAATATAGTAAATACAATCATAAATCTTTTGCAGATACAGCAAGAACGCCTTACAGCTTGAAAAACAATAAAGAATTCCCTGAACTAAGGACAATCAACAATAATTGTAAGAACTATAATAAAGCAGGACCAAGTAGGAGAATCCCACATAATAATAAATATGATATTCTCAGTGACAATGAAGAAATACAAGACAGCCCAACAGACAGCACATTGACAATAAATAGTACCGTTACAAACTCAAAAAGACATTTTCTTAAAAATAGTTACCAAAATCACAAAAACCCAAGAATCCAGAACAGGCCAATAACATTAATTTATGATAGGGCATCAAACCAAGACAAACAATTGGATACAGAATCAAGTAAATATACAGATGGAACAAATATAATAAATCCAGAAAACAATCCAGTAAATAATAAACCAAACAAAGAAACAATCAGACCAAATTTCCCAAAAAATGGACCATATGATTATGACAACTTGTATAAAAACATAAAATTCAGAAAACAATTACAAACATGGCTAAAAAACACCTCCTTAAAAAAAGAAATTTCAAATCCACAGGATAATACGTACAAAGAACTAATGAAAATAATAAAAAACAGTATCACCTTAAAAGAAAATACAACGACTACCCTTCCAAAAAAAAAAAACATAATACTATATCATATCATTATGATATGAATTGAACTATATCATTTATTATTTAAATAATATTAAAAAATAATAATAAAATAATTAATACCATATTTACACTAAATCATTGATAATGATGCAAAACAATAACAATAAACTTAATATACTTCAGTGAAATGCCCAATCTATACAACGACTACCCTTCCAAAAAAATCATAATACTATATCATATCATTTATGATATGAATTGAACTATATCATTTATTATCTAAATAATATTAAAAAATAATAATAAAAAATAATACCATATTACATAGGTATTAAAAAAAAATTAGGAACATGATACAGCAACATATATGTACTAACCTGGCTCGAGGTACTTATATCCATGGTCCGTACCCTTTTCGATTTAGGAATACCAGAAGGAACTCTGGTGAGAAGAAAATCCCATATCACATACCAATATTCCCGAATCCATATTTCTCAAAAAATCATTTATAAATCCTACTTTCTGTAACTAATGAGACTTACAAACATATTATGAACGCATAGGAATTAAAACACATAGTAACACTTTCCTACTAACAAAAAACAAATTTTTTTTTATATATAAGAAAGATAAAATTAAAAGAACAAGAAGTATTTTGTGTTATAAAAGTGCTAGAAACGGAAAAAGTACAGTGATTTTTTATAAGGGCTTCATGGAACTCCAAGCCCGCCTATAAAAAAAATAGGCATCAAGAACAAAAAAAAAAAAAAAAAATAGAGTCACCCGTTGCTAAATATCTCAAACATATAGCTAGCCTGATCTCTGGGGGAACAGCATCTCTGAAGTAAGTATCATTGTTTTCTATTTTTGGTCTCACTATATGTAGAAGGGTATAAAAGTTTTCTCTACTCATTCTGGTAAAATTTTTAAATAGCAAATTTTCGTTCTGCTCCAAATCATTCAATATACCATAGTTCCTTCTTTTCAAGTACTCACTCATCCACATAGATCGAGGTTTTCTTTTACGTTTTCGCACTTTTGATAACAATGTACAAGCTACACTAATACCAGCTAACACCACTGCGTCGTCCATTTTGGCCAAAACAATCCTGCTTAAAGCATACAAATGACGCATAAATGTGGACAAAGTTGAAGGCATGCGTCAAAAGCTTGCTTGGTACAGCATGCGTTAAACGCAAGACAAAACGAAAGTTGATAAGAAAGTTGAAAAGAAAAACGCAAAAGTGTGGACATAGCTAATGGAACGACTTTGACAAGCTCAACTGCGACAACTTTCAGATATTGTTTCGTTCTCATGTTTCAGTGTTCAGTTCGTCGTTGTTTCTTTGTGTTATTTTGATTCGTTAAGCTGTTTATAGTAAAAATTTTAAATACATTTGGACGAAATACCGGGCTTAAGACGTATGGGCACTTATACAATCTATTTTGTCTAGCCGACATATTAACTTCAACTTATATTAGACCACTGAAGAGTATGGGAAGGTTGAGGAATTCGATATTGTAAAAAAATTTGATTTTGGGCACATGGAAAATGAAAAGACTGACCTAGATATTATTTATAATGTTAAAGGATACTTGGTAAATAAATCAGCTATACAATTCAAACTTACTACAAGTCGAAGTGGTTGGGTCGACACCTACTACCAAAATATATATAGGACGTTTATCTGATAACACTAAAGCTCTTCAAACATTACCTTATTTTCTAGATATAGTACTGTTGTTGAATACAACAACAATATTATGAGCACATTGAGTACCAAATTGTACACCACTCGGTAAAACAATCTGCCTCATTCGTAGCACAAACTGACTTGTTCATTGTTCTACGAATTGTAGGCATCACAGATTAGGTCTCAATCGAACTGTGTGGCAGTTCAAGATCCAGGCATACGTGATGAGAACATCAAAAGTTGTAATAAAGAACCAGAAAGGTACTAATCAGTCATTGACATTCACACATAGTAAATTGTTCAACCTACTCGTAAAAATACCCTCTCTTCAAACAACGTTTTCATGGAGTTAAGTTTTATGAAATTTTGGTCTTCAGATAAAAAAAGATTATCACTGCAAGTTGATCAACTAATTCAGAAACTTTAATGCAATTCACAATTAAGTTAAATAGGGATTTAGAGAATAATTTAACCCAGTTTTGTTGGTCTGTTTGACAAATTTTTCATTTGTATTAGACAATACAAATAGCTACTAATATTAACAAAACGTATAAACAATTAATAAAAAATGAACTAGTAAACTGTGAGTAAATTTTAAAGTGGAAAACACATATAGTTTAAAAAACAGCAATAAATATAGTTAAAAATATGTATATCTAAATTTTGTTTTTAAATTCTACAGTAATGTAGGTTCGAGAAACTTTTCAATGGAGCAAAAAGCACTGACCTTGAACAGCTTTTCAAATATACTGATTTTGTTAAACTTGTGGAGTTTTTTCATGAAAATTACTCCAGCTTCCATTTTACTTAAAGCTGTACTGTAAGTTTCTCCTCAGAAGTAATTATTGTTTCGGGTATTTTATGTATATAGATCCAAGTTACGAACGTTCAAATTCTATTCTTAAATATGTCATATACAAATTCAACTCTGCACGACACGAAAGCCCAACCACGCAATGATTATAAATTTTGGGAGAACATGATGAAATATACTCTGGGTAAGTACTCTTTGAGAAGTTTCCCTATAAAGAATTTCCATACGTTTTCTGCACACCCCATTGATTGGTATCTTCCAGCTGTTCATAACTAAACAGCTGCGCTCCGAACTCGTTTCAGGCATAAATGCAGGTCCGTTTTACCGAATAGGCACGGTAGGCACGTGCCTAGGGCGCTAGGCATTTGGCATTTTTGGAGGGGCGCAAAGAATGAAAAAACAAATAAAAAATTGCCGTGGTTGTGTCTGCATGCATCAATTATTGCGTCACTGCCGAAAGCCGACATCTGACCCAAATCACAGCCGCGCCCGGCGCTGGCGCTCCGCACTGTACCTGACGTGTCACGTGTGCCAGCCATACAGCCCGCCTCGCGCCCTCTTCCACCGCCACTGGTTGCTAAGCAACTTTAGACTTAATGTTTCTTAACTCTCCTTTACAAATTATCCTGATTTTTTTCTGGCATTTCAAAACTGGCATTTCAGACTAAATCTAAATTTACGGGGTATAGGTGTTATGGTAGGGCTGGTGGGGTGGGGGGCGTAATCAGCTGGCAGGGGAATGAAAAGGGGCGCTACTCTTCGTTGTGTCTAGGGCACTGGCAGGGTGTAAAACGGGCCTGCATAAATGAGCCACATTTCAACCTTTTCTTCTATCTTCTAATTGTTAAATCTATATATATATAAGCCAAATACCACTCACTCACTCACTGACTCATCACGACATCTCAAAAACTACTGAACTGATTGAAACGAAATTTGGTATGCAGCTTCCTCTAGGGTCATAGGTGCTAACTAAGAAAGGTTTTTTTTAATTTGAAATTTTAGGTGGGTTTGGGGGGGGGGAGTTACTAAAACACGACTTCTCTAAAACTACTGAAATGATTGGAATGAAATTTGGTATGTATCTTCATCTAGGGCTAACTAAGAAAGGTTTTTAAAAAATTCGAAATCTTAGGGTCGGTTTGGGTGGGTCAAATTTACTAAAACACGATCTCTCCAAAACTACCAAACGGATTGGAATGAAATGTTTTATGTAGTTTCATCTAGGGCCATAGGTGCTCGCTAAGAAAGGGTTTCAAAAAGTTCGAAATTTTAGGGGGGTTTGGGGGAATCAAAGTTACTAAATCACGATTTATCTAAAACTACTGGACTGATTGGAATGAAATTTGGTATGTAGCTTCATCTGGAGCCGTAGGTGCTGGATAAGCAAGGGTTTCAAAAAATTTGAAATCTTAGGGGGAGTTTGGGTAGGTCCAATATCCTTATGACACACAAAATTACCATCATTTGTCGCATTTAATTCACAAAAATAATTATGCAATAGCGAAGCATTGCCGGGTCAGCTAGTGATTCTAATAAAAGTAAGTGCAGAGTTTCTTTCATTCATTCGTTTAATTGATTACATTCCCCAAAAGATCAAAAGTACAAAACCATCTACATGGATAATGTTTCACTTCTGGCATGCAAATGGATGACTCACTATGAGGACACACTCTGAAATGCAAGCTAATGTTATGTTGAAACTGTCCTACGTGCAGTGGAACGTCGCACAAATACATAATTCCGCTACCAGTTTAGCGTAACGCATAAATTTAGAGGTTGCAAAATTTCGTTTTGGCTAGATCCGCAGCACACAATAAAGAACTTGTTTTATGAAATCATCAAGCTCCACCTACTCGATCATTGAGAATGTCAACAGGTTCTTTCCCATCAAATTTCTTGGTCGATCATTTCTTCCTGGATTGTCGAAATTACACTAGATAGGTAGAATTGTGATTATTATTGTGAGAGGCTACCTCATTGCTGTCAAAATCGGCTCTTCATTGGCGATAATGGTTTTAACTATTCTTTTTGGAACACGCACTTATTTCCGTACTGTAGGACTAAATCCGTACGATTGTATGCTTAGAACTAGTGCACAATGATAAAATATCAAAAATCAACACTACAGCCTTCATGGAGGCCAATTTAACGTACTTCAGCAATATTTTATTAACGGTTGTAAATATTTATAACAAAATGTCAAACAATTAAAAAACCGTTAAAACAGACAGTTTAGTGAGAATATTTGTTACAGAATATTTAATTATTTATTATTTATTTTTGGCCTATGGATGCCGAGCCATAGGGTGGAAAAAATTAAAATTTAGTTTTAGCCGATTTATAACTTTGTCGGCCAGATGGGCTTTCCGATTCCTAAAATTAAAAACTACTCTTTATTTTTACCATAAGCTTAACAATTTCTGATAGCAGAAATTCAAGAAATATAGTTTTGAATCGTTTTAAAAAATAGATAAAATAAAACCTGAACACAAAATCTCACAATAAATACACAATATAAACTTAAGTTATAGTTTGGTTACTGTAGCCCGTGCATCACTGAGGATGGCGACATTGTCGTTGAAACGCGTTTGAGGTTAGTAAACGTATTTATTGTGAGATTTTGTGTTCAGGTTTTATTTTATTTAAGTTACTTTCTCACAAGTCAAGCTCATTAGTTATTTATGTTTTAAAAAATGTTTATTGTAAAATATTAATAGTTTATTTTAAGAGTATTAAGATTTTTACATTACGATAGAATTCCTAATTTTTACATTACATATAAATCTCTAAGATACGCCAGCCGCTATTTGCTTTTTGCACTCCATATTAATTTCAAACGTAGACAATAAGACCTACCTCTAGTCCCTCAATTCTTAAATAGAATCATGATTAATAGGAATAATTAAATCTCTCCTGCATAATTCTAGTGCTTTGCATTCGTATAATATATGCTTGGCAGTTTCCTCCTGCTACCCACATATCCGACATGCTCCTTGGTAGAAGCCTACAGATTTCATGTGTTTCCGCATCATACCATGCCATGTAATAAAGTAAATTACCTGTCTAAGGTGAACTTTCCCAGTTGTAAAACCCTATTAGTAATGCTCTTATCTGAACCATCGATCAGTGTCTTGGCGTTGTGTTGCCCATCGAATTTGTTTCAATGGTTGGATTAGCTTTTCCTCGCCCATTTTAAATCAGGGATTCTTACTTTACTCCATGAGATGCACACACTGGTTATGGACCAATGGGTTGGATGGAGGTTAGCTTGAGTTTTCTATCAAGTCTCTGATGTCTGTAGTTTATCTTAAGATTAATCTGGATGCAATAGATGTGCATATCTGCTTGAAACGGTACAGTGACTATATAAATTAATACTCATAATCATCTTGGCTCTTACCCAATGTATGTATACCAGCTCCTGATTCTTTCCCAGACCGAAATCCTTTAGTGTACCATAATAGACCTGTGGTTGGAATTAAGTTCAGTAAAGTTGTCAATGCTTCTATATCCTTTATAGTGACTGTCAAGCGTTTATTCAAACAATACCAATTATGGTGTCGAATTTCCGTGATAAGTTCAAATCCTGATTCCATTACATGTTTAGCATGACCTGTATTTCTCCAGAGCCCAGCAATCTGGAGTCTGTTTGCAGTTACCATGGCTTCCATTCCAAAATGCATTCTGAGCGGAGCCTAGTTGAGTAGTGTTCAGAGCTAAAGTAGGGGCCGATGAGAAGGCTCACGTGACAATAATGTCAACCTTTAGTCTGTAGAGATTTGTGCCACCTTAAGCGGGATTGGCACAGAAGGGCATAGGGGGTAGTGCCCCAGCAATATTGCTGGAAATATTTTACTTTACTCACTTTAGATGCAAAGCTCATATTTGTTTTTAATATATTAATTTAAATTTTTGTGTATTGCTATCTTGTATATTTTCGTTTTTGTTGTGTAGTAAAATTACCAAATTGGATTTTATTTCTGTTTTTTACTTTCTCACTATACTATAGTATAGAGAAAGTATAGTGATCGCAAAAAAAATCGATGTTGAGATTTTTGTGGAAATATCCGTTTTGGGACCCCTGAGTCCAAAAAAGTGGTTTTTACAAAATGTCTGTCTGTATGTCTGTATGTATGTCTGTATATCTGTATATATGTCTGTATGTATGTCTGTATGTATACAAAGCTAGAGAGAAAACGATTTGAAAACAACCGATCGATTTCAACCAAATTTGCACCAGACATGTTCAGTACGCCTGTATAGATGCACGAAAAAGGGTTTTGAACAATTTTGAAAAACAACCACCTTTTTGGCCAAAACATCCCCAAAAATCAGTTATTATTTTTTATAAAAAAACGGCTCTAACGATTTTGATAAAATTTGGCTTATTTGTAGCCTTTAATGTGCCCTACCATATACAAAAACCCGCATCTTTCTAAAAATTCTCGTTTAGCTAATAATAATAACAATAACTGATTTTCGGGGGTTTTTTGGCCATAAAGAAAGTTGTTTTTCAACATTTTTCAAAACCTTTTTACGTGCATCTATAAAGACCAAATTGACGTGTTTGGGCAAATTTGTTCGAAATCGATCGAATAGTTTTCTCTCTAGATAATAATAATAATACTTATTAGTTAATCTCCAACTTTAATAAAAACTCTCCTACCCCCACCTTACAAGTCACAGTGAATCTGTTTAGTAATTTAAATGTGTTTGTGAGAAAGTATGTGCCAGTTCCTGGTACAGTTTATTTATTTTTTTTACTTTTAGAAATTCTAAAACAGGAGTACAAGCGCTGCATAATGGTGTATTGACAGGATGTATTAATTTAATTTATAAGTGCATAATATTTATGTGACCGGATGATGGTGTGAAACCAAAAATGCAGTCGTCACAATACAAAATAAATAACAAGGATTGATATACGTTGAACAGGTAAATTTATACCTAATTTATATCGTGATTCGTAATACTTTTCAAAGCCTGTACAATTTCATACATGAATTGAAACATTCAGACATACAGATTTTGAAAATATTAGAAACATTTCTCAACCATTTCAGGGGGGGGGGGGGGGTAACTACTCTAAACCCAAATGGAATTGTAGGGCAGATTCGGTAAATTCGGTTCTTGACAATTTTGACGCAGTTGTCACAACTTTGAAAAATAAACGGTATCAGTTAACTGACACAAACTTTCTCCCAACTTACTGTAGTCAAAATAATATTGTTTTTAATCATTTTATTTACTACTTTTTAGAACAAAATAAAAAAATAATATTCTACCTACGTCAATCGTATAAAAAAATTATTGTCCCAGGCGGGATTCGATCGCGCGACCTTTAAATTACTAGCCGTGCTCGCTACCGTGGTGCTACCCCGTGCGGCCGCTGCCGCAATGCTAGATTGACAACACAAACTTGATTATTTTTAAACATTTCCCCATAATTATAAAACGCCGAAGTTTTGATAAAAGCGGGTGGTGTCATTTTGTTTGGCATCTTAAGCACTATAAATACTGAAAATTTGATAAAAATCGTTAGAGCCGTTTTTGAGAAATTTGAATTTTTGTCGTTTTTTATGGGTTTTTAGGGGTAAATTACCCTTAAAAATTAAAAATTTCAAAAAATAAAAAAAATGCCTGGAGATATTAGGGTTTAGTACCTACCTACCAAATTTCATGATAATCGGACCAATAGTGTCCTCTCTGGTCGTGTATACATACAGACAGACTGACAGACTGACACCACTCTAAAAACACTTTTTTGGGTTCAGGGAGCACCAAAACAAAAAATTCCACTAAAAATATTTTTGGGTTCAGAGAGCACCAACACAGATAATTGCACTAAACAATTTTTGGGGGCTCTGGGAGCACCAAAACAGATAATTCAACTGAAAATTCAAATTCGAACATTTTTACGAAAACAATACTTTCTCCATATACTACGTATAGGGTGGAGAAAGTAAAATAGCAAGCAAAAACTCTTCTGGGGAAGTTGAAGCTGTCTCTCTGATAAAATCCATTCCGATTTAAATTCAATTTTTTCTTGTTACTTGTTAGAAGAGTCCTAACTCAATATGATACATTATCAAAAGCACTAAAGGCAACACGAATACAAGAATGAATTATTCAAATGTTAACGATTTATTTAGAGCGGCCACTCTTACATTTCAGAAATGAAAACTTGTTTGAAAAGATTTGAGTGCATTGCACTGTTATTTCAGAATATTGTGGTTTTAAATCAGGGGAAAGCAAATAAAGAAGTGCGTAACAAGTTAAATGGAGGAATTAAAGATGCTAATGAAACAGTGGAAAAGCACTGCATGGTTACCATCTTCTATCCTGTTTGGACATTCTAATTGAGGAAATAAAGGAAGGCTGTTTGAGTATTTTGTTTTAATTTAGGGGAAAATTATAATTACTACCCC
>JAGFPH010007042.1:0-28209 GCA_018207615.1 Philaenus spumarius | reverse complement strand
GCCCTAGAGGAAGCTACATACCAAATTTCATTCCAATCCGTTCGGTAGTTTTGAAAAAATCGTGATTTAATAACTTTGATCCCCTCAAAACCCCCCTAAACTTTCGATTTTTTTCAAACCCTTTCTTAGTGAGCACTTATGGCCCTAGAGGAAGCTACATACCAAATTTCATTTCAATCCGTTCGGTAGTTTTTGAGAAATCGTGATGAGTGAGTCAGTGAGTCAGTGGGTTTTCGCTTTTATACATATAGACTTACTAATACCTATATATAGATAACTATACTTGTATTTAGCGGTAAACTCAAATAAGGCAGGCAGTTGTTGGTAAATCCTTAAGAAACCTCTTTTAAAATATAAAAGTCTGATAGAAACCGTTGCATACTAATAATTTACAAATATAATATATTTCTGTGACTTTATTTAGTTTTTTTTTTTTTTCAAGTTAGGTTGTATTAAGTAGCAGTTTTCACATTTTATTCAATTACCTATAGATCAGTCCTACAACCAACGTTTTTTTCTCTTTATAGGTAAGGGCTTTCAGACTGCTGAAAGATATTAATATATATTTAGAGTTGTAGGAGGTTTTGGTTAGTTTTCTTATGAGCTCCCTTGGGTCTTTTAGACTTTGGGTGTGACGTACCAAAAGTCAAGTAGATTTTCCAGTATTGGATAGAAGAAAACACAACATTGGGACTCTATATAGGTAAGCATAGAAAGAAGTTCAGTACTTAGATGCTCACCTTTAAGGAGTTACTGGTGGAAGAATGAGCCTTTAAAAAATGAGCTGGGGTTATTGAAGTGTTTATGTTTTAAGCTGCGGGAAATTAGTTGTATTTATTTATTCAGTTGTATTTTCAAACTGTGTTTTTTCCGTGGTGGTTATAAGGTCCTGATAGGCAATATTGCAGACAGTTTCTGTTTTATAAATGAGCTGCTGACTGAAATTTTAAAATGACTTGGTTTTTTAACTAATGTCTTTGAAAATCATAAATTTAAAAACATACAAATATACCATTTTAGGGAGTTTAAGAGCCTATCGTAATAATTATAGGCAGCTGTGTTCATCCAGCTTTAATTATTGTGTAATCCTACGATAAACCACTTAAATAAGGTTACATCCGATCTTATCGAGGCATTGAGAGTAATTTATTTTAAAAAGAAACTTACTTTTCAAAAATTGATTTAGAAAAAATCGTAATTAAATAAAAAAAGCTGCAGTTGAATAAAATAGTACCGTATTGGCCAAAAACAGTCTAACATTTCAAACTCAATCTTGGAAATTGTTTGCCCGGAATATCGGGAAATAATTTGTTTCCTGGCTTGTACTATTTCAGAATTAGCCTCCTCTTTTTGTTATGAGTATTTACCTAGTTTAAATTATAGTTTTGACTTTGTACTAAATAGTAGGAAATGGTATTGCTTTTGTTTTGATAATCTTGACTCCGATTCTTCACTTTCCGAATCATGCTATATATCCAACTGTTGGTCTGTGCTAGTTTTCTCATACTGAAGTTTTGGACAATTCTATGGAGCTTAGATCGATCGTGGAGCGAATGCTACCAATGGGAACTTGGAAACCGGAATTGAGTGTTTAGCAAGCATGTAACGCTTGGAAAACTGTATAATTTTAAATATTACCCAAATACGAGGCTTGTCCAGAAAATAAGTACCGTTTTGGAAAAAAATATACAGACAATTTTTTTTTCAACAAAATTTATTTCTACAAGAAAGAGGATATCTTAAACTATTTTTCTACATAGTTTCCAAAATAATTTAAACATTTGTCGTAGCGAGGAACCAACTTTTCTATACCCTCTTCAAAGAAAGATGTCGCCATTGACGTGAGCCATTGCCGAACACCGTCTTCAGCGTCGTCATCGCTATCAAAGCGGCGCCCTCCGAAATCTCGCTTCAAGTGCAAAAACAAGTGGAAATCAGAAGGTGCCAGATCAGGGATGGTCAAATTGCTCCCAACCAAATTCTTGAATAAGGTTTTAAGTAGCACCAGCAGAATGGGGACGTGCGTTGTCATGGATCAACACAATGCCTTCACTAAGCATTCCACGTCTTTTGTTCTGAATCGCACGCCGAAGTTTTCTCAGTGTTTCACAATATCGTTCCGCATTGATTGTTTCCCCTCTGGGTAGAAAATCAACAAGCAGAATGCCCTTTCTGTCCCAGAACACAGTGCACATGATTTTTCTTGTCGACAAAGTTGTTTTGAACTTTTGTTTCTTGGGGGATCGTGAGTGTCTCCACTCCATTGACTATTGTTTGGACTCTGGAGTGACATGACAAACCCAAGTTTCATCACCTGTAACAATCTTGTTTAAGAATTCGTCTCCTTCATGACTGTAGTGGGTGAGAAATTTCAATGCACTGCCAAGTCGCTTCTTTTTGTGTTCATCCGTAAGCATTTTCGGAACCCAACGGGGACACAAGTTGCGATAATTCATCAGAATCATTCTTATGGTGAAACATCTGTTTCCACGAATTTTCTCATTCACTTTTTCAACCAATTCATCGCTCACAACCGATGGCCTACCGCTGCGAGCCTCGTCATGAACATTAGTTCGCCCATCACTGAATTGCCGAACCCATTTTCTTACCATACCATCACTGATAACTTTTTGTCCATAGACTTCTGTAAGTTGGCGATGAATTTCAGCAGGTTTCATGTTCCTTGCGTTCAAAAATCGTATTACAGAACGCACTTCACAGTCCGCGGGATCAGAAATTGTTTTAAACATTTTGAGTGCACACTAACTAATGCAAACACAATAAAATTTTGCCGTAATTGCGTCAGCTGTTCAACAATGAACCAAGGAGACTAGAGCGCATGCGCGGAACATAGTCGCTAGCGCTGTGCCGGCGGTAGAACGAAACGGTACTTACTTTCTGGACAAGCCTCGTATAATCAAAACTGATTGTTACTTATCTTGAAAAATGTAAGGACGATATTCACTTAAATACGTAAATGCTGCACACGTTCCATTACTGTTTATGTATTGGCCGTTAGGTGAGTGATGAAACTCTCGATGCGCGTAGGAGGGGAGATAGAAGAGGGGGAGACATAAACTAACTAAGGTGGTTGATGTTTGTTCCCCTATCAGCTGTCTCGCGCATGCGCAAACTTTCTTTTTCTCACTGCGCACCCCCAAATTAGTTTAATCACTCACATCACGGCCTATACACTCTATTTTTAAAGTTATCAATCTCAAGTAAGAGTTTCACAACCGTTTAGAAACCGAAAGAGATATAAATGTTTTCAAAAACTTTATTTTGATTTGCATATTATAAAGATGTAAGTTTTATTACAAATTTTCTCATCTAGTGTTATTTAAAATTGTAATAAATAATTTCAGACGTGTAGAGATGAGATCTATCATTTTAAAACGTTAACTTTTATTGAATATACTTTATCTCAAAGTAGGCCTATATCATCTAAAAACTCTTAAATATTTAGACTTGTAGATATATTATTTGAAAATATGTGATTTTATGTACCAAATTATGAAAAAAAGTATAAAATCAAATTATACAAGTTTAACTTATCTTCAAGTCTTTTATTCTATGGTGTATAAAATCTTTCCGAAACTAAATTAAAGTACAGAATATAATTCAATGTAGTCTTGATTTTATAATTATTTTTTCTGAATAGTAACCACGTTATTTTTCCACTTCGGTAATTTCTAAATTTCAAAACAATTTTACTGCAAACTCACGTTCCATATATTTAATTGTTGTTCACTTTCTGAATTTCTAAACACATACATTGCGCGAAACAAGTTTACAGAATGTTATAGGCCTACGATTTACCAGTCGCTAAATACGTGTGTAGACAAACCTATTGCAACATCACAGCTATAATATTACAATGCCTTCTCGTTACGTCACGAAGCATATTTTCAACTTGGATTTCGTCCCACTGGGTCATTACCCTCGCTGGTATTTTCAAAACAGTCGGACGTAAAAATTTTATTTTGCATATGTCCAGATTAAAATTTGTTTTTGTCCTACAGATTTATTTGCTATTGCTTTGTCAATTTTAACTCACATCTTCTTTTATGTATAGTTGTTGGCAAAATTACTCAAATTACAACTACATTTGCATGATCAATTAGGTTAACAATATGGATTTAAATTGTTTTATTTTATTTTCACTAAATCTCCTATTACACAGAAATCTGCATTTACTTTTGTTTCGGACAGTAAATATAATTATTTATACCATTTATGTTATTGACCAAAAATTTATTCTAATTACTTGATAGAACTCTAAGACTGGGATCTTTGAAAATCACTTAATTTTTAACAATTGTAATAAAATGTATTTTCTTCTGTTGACACTAGACACAGATAATCTTAAAATGAACATTAGGGTACAAATCTGACACTAAATGATTTTGTAAAGATAAGAAAAGCTAAGCTCATTATAACCCCACCGCCAACTTCTTTTGCGTTCATTTTACCTACAGTTCAAATTACGGTGTGTTTACCTTAGACTACATAATTGCATTACAGGTACAGTAGTAAATTAATGACATTTTATAAACACATATTTTTGCACGTTTTTAAATTACGCTTAGAATCTCCTAACATTTTCCTCATTATCTGAGTTTACAGTGATGTATTTTACAGTTATTTTTATTTTTTAATACATTACCGACCATATAATACCTTACCAATTATTAACTCATATAACGATTCTTGGTCATGATACATAGTTATAAATTACTTGCTTTTCAATGTTTTCCTTACTCCGTGTTAATAAACCTCATAAATATCGTAACTGACAATGCCACGGTTGACAAGGTTTACGTAACTTTTCGTTATTCTACTTTAAGGTTTATTAAAATTACTTGTTGTGCGAAATATTTACACAGAGTATAAAAAAGCATGTAATCTGCTATATTTCTTGTTTTTTTATTTATCAAAGATAGTAAAACACACTGTACAAAGATTAAAGTCATTATTTTCAGCACTAATACAGTGCGAGAAAGCATTGCTTTTAGTTTAAGACCATACTGTATATTATGTAGGATGTTATTATTATTTATCAATATTATTTACTCTATACAAAAATATCAATATACAAGGAACAAACCATCAATAATATCTCGTTTGTAATCTCTATACCGATTTTCTCAGCTCCATTACTCTAAAATTCAAGAAGATATATTTTTAAATTCTCTAAATGTACATTTTAGTGATTTAATCATCATCATCATCATCATAATCATCACTGGCATTACAACTGGGACTGGGTCTTCGCCTCTTCCAAAATTCTCCTACATTGTCTTTATCCTGAGCGAACGTCCGAACGTACGACCTTCATCCTTCCCAACGACATCTCTCCATCTTAGCTTAGACCTGCCTTGTCTTCTTAATCCCTCTGGTCTTGCTTGGAGCATCGTTTTGGTTGGAGGAGTATCTTCTCTTGGTATGACATGTCCTGCCCACTTCAAGTATCCACATTTTATTCTTTTTACTACATCTAGCTTTCCATGTAGCTTTTACAATTCATTATTACAGATTCCATTTTTCTTGAACTGCTATATTTTCCTTCTATTTTTCTTCCAAATGAATTTATGCCAAATTCCTGGTCCTTTTTTACGCATTTTTCTGAGCCATGTAAAGGTAGTGTAAATTTGTGTATAACGTTATTTTGCTGTGTTTATTCAGCAGAATCGATGATAATTTATTAGTTTTGCAGGACATAGTAGCACTTATTAGCTTGCACTAAGGTCCTTCGTATTTCCTTTGAATAATTGATAATTGCTAATAATTGAATATCCATGAGTGAACCCAAATAAACGGACGAATCCATCCCTTGTGTCAAACTTATACCTTCTAATGGTTAGATACGGACTAAAATTTCTTTGTCAATTTGATACAATAAATGTTTACTTTTAGCCTTATTTACTGATAGTCCTAACTCTTTTGCTTCTCTTTTTCATACACAAACATTTGTTCGTCATAGCAGAAATTGACCTTTGAGCTATAATGGACCCAATAATTGAACCGATTTATTGAATATTCATCCAAATGTTTCAACTTTTGCTTCTTTTAAAATTGTTTCTAAAGCAATGTTAAATAACTGGCAGGATAGTGGATCGCCATTATTTACACAGAACCTCTCTGACAAGTTATCTTGTATCCTTACAGTCAATCTAATTAATTTTGAAGAGTATCCAAAACTGATCGTAGATTCTATACATTTGTTTCTTATGCAGCTGTAAATTCTATTAAAAACTGATACATTCCAACATTTCTTACTGTATTCTTTCCAAATTATTAAATATTTGGTCAGTTGAGCAATCAGAGCAGAAATCACATTGACATTTTCCCAGGAATCCTTCCTACATGGTTTCAATTTATGTTGTAGTATTACTGTAAATATTTTGTAGCCTACATTAATCAATGAAACTGCTCCATAATTGGCACAGTCCAGCTGTCTTCCTTTTGTTTGAGCTGTGGATTATGCCATTGTTCCATTCCTTCGGGATTTTTCCAAATGCCAGATCATTTTTTATCATTGTGAAAATGTATGACACTATGCTGCACCGTCACATTTTATTAATTCTGCTGATAGGCCTATTCATCTGATACTGGGCTTTTGTAGATCTTCAATTTCTGTATTACACCGTTTACATCCTCCATGGTCGGTTCCTTGATCTCGAACTGTTGTTCTTCTTGCGTTCTATTAAAAATTATCTTCTCAGCCTCTTCTTGATTTAGATGTTGTTAAAAAAAAATTCCATCTCTTAACTATGACTGTTTCCTTGTAAGATTATTTCCATCTTTACGCATAGTAGTTTGAGGCAAAGCCAAAGACAGGTTGCGGGGTTAGGGGGTCAACTCCCCCCCCCCCAGAAATCCCGAACTTTAGTAGTAAAAATTAGTACTAGGTTTAAAAAGTACAAATTAAATTATAAAACAGACAACACAACAGAAGATCCAGCAACATATTTTACATCATTGTGCATTGCGTGCATACTGGTATTTAGATTTACTTGATTAAACTACAACGTACAATACACATGGATGCAGTAGGTTACAGCCTTACTCTCTTGTGAACTTGATCTTATCTAGAAGAAGAAAACAAAGAAGGTTCAACAAAAATACTTTACTCTAACAAAACAAGCAATGCTCTGTGCATTGAAAATTCGGGGCGTTGGCGTGCGAAGCACGCATGCATTGTGTACTGAAAATACTCCCAATACGGGAGTTGGCGTGCGTAGCACGCAATGCTTTGTGCATTGAAAATTCTCTCAACACGGGGGTATGCGTGCAATGCACTGTGCGTCGGCCGCTTCTCATAGTGTTCAGTGTCAAGCTCACATGTGCGTCCTTAGCAGTGAACACGTTAAAAGGGTTTAAATTCAAATCCCCGGTCCTGACCTGACACCCCCTGTAAAGTTATCCTGGGTACAGCGTTGGTTCTAGGTTTGAATTCCTTCTTTCTTCTATTAATCCTTTTATAAAACTTTCTTATCTCCGCATGACTCTTCAAATCTTCAACCCCTAGCATATGTTTGTTTCCTAAATAATACCTCAGTATAATCTCTTTCAATTCTTCTTTTTTCTTTGTACAGTATTTCCAATCCTCTGGTCTTCTGTTGTTGTAAATTCAAAAGTAACCACAAAAATAATGACATCGTTTTATTAAATATGTGAGGCCTAAATAGAAATGTCGTTCATGGGAATTTTTGGGAATTTATATTCTATGTTAAGCTTAGATCAAGATCTTTTAAATTTTCAGATCAGGCGAGAACTTAGTTCCTAACTAATAGTAGAAATAATTTGTAAAACTTCAATTTAGATACGATTTAATGTTCCTCATTTTTTTAAACAAATGAACCATTTACGGTTAAAGCCAAAATTCAGGTTTTATGTTTTATGTGAGCAGATGCAGGCGTACGGTTTGTACAGTATAAAATGCATCCTGGTAAAAGACTTAGGCGCCAGCCTAACTGATCGACCAGTTACATTTGACTGAAAACGAGACAAGAGAAAGTCCAAAGTTCATATTGTAAAGTTAAGTAGAACACTTTCATTGAGACATTTCGAAACTTCCTGGTTTAGTTTATTGATAAGATATCAAAGGAATACATTAAATTAACTATTGTTTTATTATTTAGCTTCTGCTCTTGGAAAAACAAGTTAAACAGAATAACTTATTGGAAGCAGATAACTTCAACTTAGTATTTTCAAAGTTCAATTTTCACCTGGAACTTCCTTCCTCATTGCTAAAGGACCCCTAGACAAATTCTCAGATTACATTCAAAGTTTTGTCATTGCAATGATGATATTGACATGTAACTTTGGATAGTATTGTGCTAGAGACTTTTCTAGGAATTTCACTTCTTCTTTTTCGATGGTATGTCAAAACATAGGGACAAAAAAACATTATCTACCCTATAAAATATGCAACATATTTAACCATAATTACAAAAGTAACCAAAAATTATAGTAAAGGGTTTCCAAGAGTATATCAAACTGTTAATAATCATTCAATAATGTCATACAGTAAATTTTGGATATTCCTATCAAATACATTGCGACTTTTAGGAACGTTGATTTAAAAAACATTTAGGGACATTCTGCTTAGTTTAAAATTATTAAGGAAAAAATGTAAAACGATATCGCCACATGTTTTCAAGGTCAGCTCTTTTCATGCCTCCAACAACTGTGAATTAATTCCAGCAATAAATTCAGTAGTTTTAGATTTCCTGATCTATATATAAAAGCCAAATCCACTGACTCACTGATCACGATTTCTCAAAAACTACTGAACGGATTGGAACGAAATTTGGTATGTAGATTCCCCTAGGGCCATAGGTGCTCTCTAAGAAAGGTTTTTTTTAAAAAAATCTAAATTTTAGGGGGGTTTGGAGGGGTCAAAGTTACTAAATCACGATTTCTCTAAAACTACTGAACGAATTGGAATGAAATTTTGTATGTAGCTTCCTTAAGGGCCATATGTGGTCTCTAAGGAAAGTTTTAAAACAATTCGAAATCTTAGCGGGTTTGGGGGGGGGGTCAAAGTTACTAAATCACGATTTCTCTAAAACTACTGAAAGGATTAGAATGAAATTTGGTATGTAGATTCCTTTAGGACCGTAAGTGCTGATGAGAAAGGGTTTCAAAAAATTTGAAATCTTAGGGGGGGTTGGAAGGTCAATATTACTAAGTCACAATTTCTCCAAAACCACTGAACGGATTAGAACGAAATTTGGTATGTAGATTCCTCTAGGGCCATAGGTGTTCTCTGAGAAAGGTTTTAAAAAAAAATCTAAATTTTAGGGAGATTTGGGGGGTTAAAGTTTCTAAAAATCCCCATAAGAAATACATAGTGTAATATATTTATTGCTATAATATATTTTTTGTTAATGTACATTTAACTTTGATTTGTCTATCCGTGCAAAGCCGGATCGGGCCAGCTAGTCAAATATAAATTTTAGAATTTTGTCCAGACTTAACTCAAACATCGATAATATTGGTATTTTATTACGTATATTTTATATATATATATATATATATATATATATCAATTTTTTTCTATTTATGGATTTAATACATTTATTGATCACGAGAACGGATAACACGTTGAAATTAACATTTTTGAATACCAAGATGTAGTTGTATCACAATACCGCTAATGGTTTTCACTGTGATAATATTATTTCTACGCTAGGAACAACCAAACTTTCAAGTGCACTGTTTGCATCGCGGAAATTGCAACACTGTTTATTTAACAAGCTGAAGGAAGCGTTTTGGTGTAATTTATTGCGAGTCTGGACGGAGTAGCCAGGTGGTGGGGAGGGGGGAGAGGGAACAGCTGTTTAGCTGGCAAGCAAAGTGCAGAGCCGCGCGCGCGCCAGGCTGCGATTAACTGATTATTTTCGAGAGTAGTTTACAATAGGCAAGTGGTTGTGTCACCCACAATAGTGTTATGTTACGCGACAGTTACTGCCTTTAAGTGTAAGTGTGAGTGAACAGGACAAGTCCAAGTTGTGTTCCCTGGGGCACCTATTTCGGGATTAGAGGTTCCGTGTTTATAGGCGTCATAGTGAATATTTGTGATAACGCGGAATGATTTTGTTTTATTTGTATAAGTTAAAGATATATATATAACACTTATATTTACGTATATAACATGCGGTTTAGCAGGCGTTCGTGGTATTACTTTAGTACGTGCTTTATATCACACATTTTTTAAATTTTTTAAATTTTGTATCATGTCGGTGAAAAAGTAAACAAATAAAAAACTGATTGTTTGTTTTGAAAAGTAAATGATAAAGAAATTAGTTTGTCTTGTTGGTTGTTCTTGGCCCTACTTAAATTAAATAACTAAAAAAGACGGGGATTTTACATAATAGTTTTATGGCAATACTCACTTTCCAGATTTAAAATGTAATGACATGATTCAATTTAGTAAACTAATATATAGGAACAATATTTTTTTAAGAGATTTATAACTGTTTTATTGGGTTGAAGTATACTTTTTATTATTTGTTAATTATATTGTCATAACTACGTATACAGTAAAAGACTTTTAACTGTCATAGACTACTTACAACCCATCTTTACTGTAGTCAGACTTTAGTAATTAATGACAAACCCAATTAAAAGTGCAATATCTAAAGTAGTAATCAAATAATTATAATATTTATTTCTTCTTAAACATCCTATTAACAAGCTGTGAGTAATAAATATACTTAAATTCGAAATAATTAACTCGCACATTTTAATCGTTCAAAATCAAATTATTTATTTTTGAAGTTAGCAGCTGAATAATAGGTATATTTTTAAACAAATACTCCTATCATATATGCTTTTTACCTTTGATTTTTTTTAAATTTGCTCTTTGAAATGTAACTTAGATTAACAGAACATATAAATGTTAAAAGAATATATGAGTATGGCTTTCTTTTTAAGTCGTATTTGTTTAGACAAAGTACTGTAAAAAAATTATAATAATAACAGTAATGCAGTTTAATGAAGTACTTAATTGATTTTGTTTAATGATTTGATTTTTTTTTTAATTTAACTACTCGTGTTTTTTAGAAAGGAAGTAAAAACAAAATCAGTGATGCAAACAAATCATGTCAAAGTTAAAAAATATAGTAAACTATGAATTAAATAATATGTTTCTACATTTTGTTTTTATTAAAATTCTAATTTTCGTTTACTTGTTTTTATCTTTTAATACTATAATTTTTAAGAATGTCTACTGCAATATTCGAGGTGGACCTCTAAGTTCTACGATATACTTGATCAGTCTTTATTCCACAATGTAATATTTAAACATTAAACATGCTTTTCTAATTCGAGTGTTTTGGTGTGACTGCAGTTTCAGAAGTTAGTTTCTATGTGTATTTCTTAAATATGTCCTTTTCGTTTAAAAAATAATGTTATTTGTCGACTTAGTTAATGCAACTATATTGCAAAATGAATCGATGCTCAAGCTGCTTTCCAATGTATTAATTAAGGGCGTAACAATTTGGCACAGAACTATCCTAGACTAAATTAACACCAATCGAATGAGCATTTAATTTGTTGAGTTACTGTACTTGCTAAACGCTAAATTAAAGGTTACATTTAAAAGGTTAGCATGTACGTTTTAATTGGAGAAGAGGTTAAATTGGAACGTTTAAGAAGGCAGTAAATTCAAAATTTTATTTAGGTTCGTAAAATTCAATAAGAACGAAACTGAAAGTGAATAACTAAACAAAAAAGCACAAGATTACAGAATTGAAGAATAATTTAGGTTTAGTTTTTTGCGGTACAGATTCGTAACCTACAAAAAAACTTACATTCCTTAAAACAACTAAAAGTAAAAAAAACTCAAGAATCGGCCATATTTAAAGTCGTATCTCAATAAATCTAATCTACACAATAAAATGGTGTTGCCCAAACTTTTACAAAAACATGAAGTGAACTATTTAATCGAAAACTTTTATCACTTAAAACATTTCTATCATATCTGTCCTCTGTATAATTCAAGGTTAAGGTAACATTTTTATTTTTATTAAACTGTTTCAATTTTAAATATCGTTTTTCAAAAAATTATTTGTATAGACTATAGAGCTTCTTGCGGCCTTTAAGAACATTAAATGCTAAATATTTAAATATTCTTAAAATATGTAATTTGAATATAAGAATACTCGTGATGACAGTTTTTCACCTTGAAATAAATGTCGGTTTCTTTGTAAGTTTAAGTCTTTTCTAAAACACTAGACAGTGCTTCTATTTTGAATGGAGGTCGTTAAATGAATGTTGTACAGAAGCGACGTAACAATATAATATTCGAAAAATGTACACATACTAAATACAGTTTTAACTGCAATATTTAAATAAAAGTACTACATATTACTCAGCAATTTATTTTCTAAAATTATGATTTAGCTATAGGCTACAAGATTTATTCGTGTAAATCATTTTCGCGGGCTTTTACAGCAGTGCAATAGAAATATAACCACAAAGTTGCTTCCTAATGATGAACTCAAAGATTCAGTCAAATCAGTTCAATTGGCAGTTTGGTGGTTATAAATATAACTCGTAAGTGATGAAAATACTTTTTTAGCTAATCTTTCATATTAGGCCTACGCGGCTCAAGTAACAATATACTCTTGTGTTTTGTCTACAAACACAGTGATGTAAGTTGGCCTTGTGCAACTACAGAAATAGCCGGCTCAAAGATTGCTCGAATGTTTAAAAATGTGTATTTCCTCTTCTGGTATGTAAAACAGCATTGAGCATAGACTCAGTAAACCGGTTGTTGTTTCACGATCATAAAACACGTATATGAAATGAAAATTTGGGTAAAACCATTTTGTTTAAAAAGATATTTTGATTGAGTGGTTAACTATAAATAATCATTTTCAAGGCAGGTAATCTTTTTTCTTACATGCTAATATGTAGTGCATACAATATTAAAGTACTTATCTAAGCAGTTTCCAATCGAGGGGTAGAAATTGTATTTTTATATACTTTGTAGCTTAACCCAAGGAACACAGCTTTGACAAAAATGACTAGTGAACCGCGCTCCCGAACTTTTACTGTTAACCTTAAACGTTCTACCCAGCAAAAACCATGGGGCATCCGCCTGATAGGAGGCTGTGACCAAGGAGCTCCAATTATTATAACTAACGTGAGTTAATGCGACGAAGGTGTTATAGTTTTAAAATGTGCGAATTGTTTTATTGTAAAAACATGTTTCAGTAATTATTTAAGTATTTAAAGCTAGATTATTGGATGATTTATTTTTTATGAACTTAGACAGTGTGTAATGTGTGTGCATCTTATTACTTACAAGCTGTCGTATCCGTCTTCGTTCGTGTTAAAAATAAGGATGCATCGCAAACTTTTCCAGGAAATCGTTAATTTGTGAAAATTAAAAGTAGTATGATTTTGTTAGTTAGGCTCTGGATTTCACCTCAAACTAAAATGTTGCACTAAATAATATGAGAAAAAAATTTTTGTCCAAATTCTGTCACCCCAAAAGGTATATTTTTAGGGGAAGGAAGTGTTTGAAAGAAATTTCAAATGTAAACGCAAATGAGTTTTACATAATATTAAGGTATTTTAAAAGTAAACATATTGAAACAACCGTTGTGATTTATTTGTTCCCGCTCCATGATGGTTGCCCTAGACGAACCAAATTTTAATTTGTGTATTTTCACTCACTTTTTGGGCACTTTTTCGAAAGGTTTCAAAAAGAAAGTTTGGAGAAGTTATAAAGCTTGTACCTAAATAATTTCAAATGACAACGTAAGTCTAGTTGGATATGAAATCAAAAAATTGGTTTAAAAGCTATACACTTCTGTGTTTAAACTTTAATCAAATCTCCAAATATTTCAAAACCACTGATAAAAGCTGATATTCTCTTTTGTATATGGCGCTTTTCTGTTGAAAAAATTTAAACACACATAAAATAAATAATTTTACATTAGTTTTTGAAAAATACCAAATGTACAATATTTAAGTACATAATTATTGTCATGGAAGTTTAATATCTTATACTTTTTCATACTTTCAAAAGTTTTTTTTTCTTTTTTAAACATTTATACCAATTATGTTGTTTATTTTAAATAAGTTGTAACTTATGTATTTTCTCAGTGTCTTTTAAAAAAACAAAAAACAAAATAAAACTTACAAAACGTAAAAATCTATTTTTTTCTTGCAGCTATTTTAAATTGTTTGGGGATTTACCCCAAAAATTCAGATTTGGGAGCTCTTTAAATTGAAATCCCACAAATTTAACTGCATTACTACTTATTACTGTTTTTGTAAACTTGGGTTTTATAATCTCTTCGAATTTGGAAATTGAATGTAAAATTAAATGTTTGGTAAACATTTGGTTTGTGCAAAAAAATACATTGTGAAAGGAAATAAAAATACAAAATAAACATTCAAAATAAACGAATATTTAAACTATCTATACTTTAATATTATAAAGAGGTAAAGTTTGTTTTTTGTTTGTTTCTTTGTATGTAGGGAGTAATCTCTGGCTCTACTGAACCGATTGAAAAAATAGTTTTACTAATAAAAAGCTACACTATCCCTGAGTAACATAGGCTATAATTAATTTCGATAAAAACCTTTTTTATTTCAATATTTGTAAATTTAGTCGGACAAAATCTTAGGTTAGGCCTAGAATGATAAAAAAACACATGTATTTGCATTTAGCAACCAATTGAATAAAATAACAGATAATATATAGCTGTTTGCTCCAGTATTTCCATTAACAGCTGATTTAAAAATTTGAAGCAATTATTTTTGTATTTCTAGCTTTTAGGTTAGGGTTTTAAAGTGTAGACCTGAGGCTTGCTGGTTCTTTTAACCATTATTATAACTGCTGTTATAAAATATAAGAAATAATTTGATTTGAACATTTAACATTATTTACCATCATAGTTTTGAGGTTATTATTAATCCTACACCTTTATTGTAAATAAAACATAACATGTGTTTTTAGAAGGTTCCATTGGCGATTGGCAAGCGGAGCACGCAGTCGTCTCTCTAGTATTATATATAGAGAGATATGTTATAATAATCGTGCTTCGCAACAGCGTTTCAAAAAATAAAGAATAGACTAGGTTATTTTGATCGCATTCTGTAAGTCTGTAAGCATTGTGGTTCCTTAGAGATTATGGGTCCTGTCTTTTATAAAATGGGTGAATTAAAAAAAAATGACTGCCTCTGTTGCTTAAAGGACGAAAGGATATCAAAATCTGATCTCAGAACAGTTAGTGACCATTACAAAATATATTTACAATATCCCCCTCCTACAACCCCAACTCTATTTTTTAATAGCTACATAAATCTTGTGATACACCAACTTAAAGCTTCTTAATAAACCCTTAATTTCAGTGGTAAAAAAAATGGTACATCCTTTCGCTGGTTACACTCGAAATTGTGTTTCTACAGCCTTTTTTTACAGAATCATAGAAGCTGTGTTAAATGATGGAATAAAATTATGAGTCGTAAAACTTATGAAAACACCGATGTATGAATGAAATAAAATTTTACAAATTATTTTGAATTAAAAGTTTGATTATTTAAAAGTAAAGTTTGTTGAAATTTGTCAATTTAGAAAAGAAAATGTTTATAGGCGATTTAGCTGTGGCCCATTGTTAAAAATCTGAGTTGGTATCAAAATCATTTGTTCTGTAGGTAGACCAGTTACAAAAATATGGCAATGTTTGAAGTATTGCTCTAATTAAAATGATAAAAACTGTAATGCTTCCAGGTAGTAAAGAAGAAAGTTAATTTGCATAATTTTGATAGTGGCAAGGTAGTTAAATTTAGGTTCTGATGATGATATAATAATCTTTGCGGGCACCTACCGTACAAGATGGACCTTAACTTCCAAATTTCAGGTCGGTAAACATTGTGGTTCAGGAGATTTCGTGACTTTAGCTCTTTCATAAATGTATATATTAATGTATATTGAAAGATAAAATAGCAAAAGAATATGAATTTATAAATATATAACAATAAATTACGATAAATTCTAAAATATAAATGAAAATATTTGGAATGTATAAAATAAGTAATGCAGAATTTAAAACCTAAAATCCAAAAAAATTAATAAACATATATTTTCAAAAGGGTAATGCATTATAATAATTTATGTTTAAAAGTTTGAAAATTACTGCAATATTTGTTTACTTTAACTTTTAATTTATATTTTTATAATAAAAGTAAATTTAACGATTCTAAAAATACTCACACAAAGTTGGACAGGTACAAAAGAGACAGTCTTTTGGAAATTAGCAAGTAAACAATTGTAATTGGTTTTTGTTGGCAACTAAATGATAGTGATAGGGTCATAAAGTTTTAATGTAGCCGTATTTTAACGTTTCCTGTTTAGAAGCATCTGTTTTATACCAATTCACGTGACCTGCGTTTTGTTCCTAATATTTATCATATAATGTTTTATACAAACCGACATTTCTTATAACTGTTTTATAAAGGAGCCAATATTTTTAGTTGACGTTTACAGAATTTTTAGTTTGTGTATGTCCTTCAGTTAAGATTTCCACTGTTCCATCACTGGATCAAATTTTAAAACATTTTCCAAATTCTAAAAACATTAGCTTTGTAATTTTAGTAACATTTACTGTCGCGATTCTAACGCCTTCTTCAAAAACTATTCTACTTATGTAGTTAGAGTAAATCATTGGCTGATCCAGGGGGGCTGTGGGGCTGCAGCCCCCTCCTTTGGGTTATTATATTTTTGTTTTGTTTAATCGTCTAAGTGGCAGACTGCTATAGTCTCAGACAGCACAACTTGAATCGATTATTTCACACACTAAATATTATCCAATCCAATAAAACAAAAACCATTGGAAAGGAAATGTTTTAAACTTTAATTTTTGTACTTACAAATTTCTTCTAAAAAGTATATTTACATATGTAATCATCATTGTAAAAGTTTAGTTTTCTAAATTAATTGATGCCGCGCTAGAAATCATAAGGAAATTACTCAAACTCGTCACTTTTTAAAGGCACATAACCGTTAGACAGACTTGTTTTGAGTAGAAGATAAAGACTCCATTGGATTCGTCAAGAGTTAAACTTTCTACCTCGATCTTTTAATCATTCTTATAATTTCTTATATATAAAGTTTTCTGTAAACTCTTGCAATTGGACATTTTTCAAAAAATGGTACAAGCACATTTTGCAATCGATGTATCTATTACAAATCTATATATTCGTATAATGATTTTTATATCGATTTGAAGAGCAAGTTCTATATTTTTGTTTGATATAAGGAAAACCTGGTTTAGTGTTCCGAAGCTATTCGGGTATTTCCGTGAAATATGTACATTTTCAACGCCCTGGGCGCGTTAGCCGCTACCTTTTCCCGTCTGGCTGGAACTGTATATTGTACTATACGTTTGAGATTTTGTTTAGTTGTTCTAATTTAGTGAAATAAGTTTTTAGAATAAATTTATTTAAAATTTTCAAGTATACAGTTCAATTCTATGGTCTATTTTCTACAATTTGTTATAATAAAATTTAATTTTCTTAACATATGGGCATTTTAGCATATAATCCTTAATAGAAAGAAGGATGGTTCAAAATGGTTGCTCTTGAAATAGTCTAAAAAGACGTTTACAAGCACTGTATTCCAAAATAATTATTCTATACCCCCCCCCCCCCCCCCCCCCACACAGCCCCCTCCTTGAAACCCGGCTGGATCCGCCCATGGAGTAAATAGACGACTTTTCATTTTTGTATTAAAAGAGAGAAAAACTTACATAATTTATGTTTGATGCTGAATCCGCTTCATATAGTGTGAGGTGATAGAAAAGTGTAGGATCAGCAAAACAAATATAGAATTAAGATTGTTTTCAATGTCGTTTCAAACGAGGTATTCAATCTATTAGTTCAGAAAGAATACAATAAACCGTACAAGTGAGATAACATCCAGAAATCTATTGTGTTGAGGTTAGTTCATTTGGCAGAGCGTTACCACGGAATCGTAAAGGTCCTGCGTTCGAATCCAGCTCTTAGTCCTTCTTTTTCATTTGTAATTTAGTTAAATCAACCTTTGCTGGGAAAGTGTATAATCAACAAAATTATTACAATTTTAAAAATATAGTTTAAAACATTGCAAATTTAAACCTCCATCAAATGCAAAAATATTTGTATACAATATATCTTATAAAATGAAACGTAGTAAGATAGTAATGAGTGATATACAGTGAGATTGAAAAGTCCCGGAACGGTGTAATATATTTTTTACCATTATAGATAAAGTAATGAGACTTGGTACATCAATAATAGCCATAAATGTCTACTCTTTTAAGGTATTATCACTTTTTTATCCCTTAAGGGGGACGGCCCACGAGGAGTCAGACAAAATTCTTAAATAGCAGCATAGGTCGAGTTTGGTATCAAATTAAAGGTCTTAGTTAGTAGAACACATTACCGCAAACCGGACTTCGAAAGGTCCACTCTAACCATAATGGCGGCCCTAAACGTGTTGAAATAAATTGACATAAAGTTGCTAATATCTCGAAAAGGAAGAATGTTTAGAAAAAATTTCAAGAGACAAAAAATGTTTATTTCAAAGTGCTTGACCTAAAAAATTACTTCCAAATTAATCGATTTCGTAAATTTTATTTTTACTCCTTCATCTTAGAAAATTTAAAAAAATAAAATTTACGAAATTGATTTGGGGGCACTTTTTTTAGGTCAAGCACTTTGAAATAAACATTTTTCGTCTCTTGCAATTTTTTCTAAAAATTCTTCCTTTTCGAGATATTAGCAACTTTATTTCAATTTATTTCAACACGTTTAGGGCCACCATTTTGGTTAGAGTGGACCTTTCGAAGTCCGGTTTGGGGCAATGTGTTCTACTAACTAAGACCTTTAATTTGATACCAAACTCGACCTATGCGCTATTTAAGAATTTTGTCTGACTCCTCGTGGGCCGTCCCCCTTAAGGGATAAATAAGTGATAATACCTTAAAAGAGTAGACATTTATGGCTGTTATTGATATACCAAGTTTCATTACTTTATCTATAATGGTAAAAAATATATTACACCGTTCCGGGACTTTTCAATCACACTGTATATTAATAGACCTATGTGCAAAAACTGTACTGTGTTAAAAAAATGAGTGTCATGAAAATCCACAAGCATTAGACGACTAATTTGTAGTTTCATTGACAGTGACAACATTTCAATTAAAGCCAAAAATTCACAGTAGTTTTTCTTCTGTTAGTAAATTATACTGAGTTTTTAGTTTTTCTAGCAAAACTAATAGCAAAAATCTTACTTGATGGAAAAAATCCTGAACACTGAGTCTCACAACTAATAGGTATCAGGGTAGCTCAGATGGTTAGAGCGTCAAGACGGAAACTTGAAGGTCCCGGGTTCAACTCCCGGTCTTGGTCTATGTTTTTTCACTTGTAATTTAATTAAATATCCCTTGCTGAGGAAGTGTGTAAGCGGAAAAAATAAAAATAAAATAATAATAATAATAACACCACTGTAGGCTGCAAAATAAGAATTAAGATTGTCTTCAATATCGTATACACGAGGTAGTCATTCTGTTGGTTCAATAATTGCAGTAAAAACCGTACAAGTGAGATAACATCGACCAATATCGGTATCAGGGTAGCTCAAATGGTTAGAGCGTCAGGACGGAAACCTGAAGGTCCCGGGTTCAACTCCCGGTCTTGGTCTGTGTTTTTTCACTTGTAATTTAATTAATAGGGTACGTTTATTTTCTCAAACGTGTATCAACGACAATTAATTTCGCTATTTCCATTGATTCACGAGCTAAAATAATCTAACTATAACTAAATTAACAACGTTCCACGCCCCGTATCTACACAAAATTGAAATCAATATTAGCTTTTTTCTACAGGAGTTAAAATGAGAAAAACCGACACCGTTAAACGTTACATCATAATCAGTTCGTATACAATCGTAACTCCTCAGCACGCTAGTCGTTCAATCGCCTAAAGCTACATTCCTATAAATATTTATTTTTAAAAGAATTTTATTAATCCTACAAAAAGACCCGGCCTGGATTATATTGCAATAACATTGAGCTTTTTCATTTTTACTTTCTCCCACCTATACGTAGTATATGGAGAAAGTAATGTTTTCGTCCAAATTTTCGAATTTGAATTTTTAGTGGAATATCTGTTTTGGTGCTCCCTGAACCCAAAAATATTTTTAGTGGAATTATTTGTTTTGGTGCTCCCTGAACCCAAAAAAGTGTTTTTTTTGGTGATGTCTGTCAGTGTGTCTGTGTGTCTTTGTGTCTGTTAGGATGTGTACAGAGCTGGAGACCATACCAACGGTCCGATTTTTATGAAATTTGGTATGTAGGTGTAGTTCTGGAATATCTCCATGCGTTTTTTTCTTCATTTTTTCAAATTTTTGATTTTAAAGGGGTTTTACACCCCTAAAATGAGCAAAAAACGAGAAAAATCTAACTTTCTCAAAAACGGCTCTAACGATTTTAAAAACATTTGGCTTATTTGTAGCCCTTAATGTACCCTACCATATGCAAAAAAACTGCATCTTTTTAAAAATTCTCGTTTAGGTAATAATAATAATAATAACAGATTTTTTGTGGTTTTTGCCAAAAAGGGGGTTGTTTTTCAACATTTTTCAAAACCTTTTTTCTTTCATCTATACAGGCCTAATTGGCATGTTTGGTGAAAATTTGTTCGAAATCAATAGAATAGTACAAATAATAATAATATAACATGGATGTGTGTTACATGCATCTAATATTTTCCATGGTAACATTTTCCTACTTTTGCAATTCTAAATAACCACCTCTTATGCTACTCTTGGGAAGGTATAAAGTTTCAACTGGGAGAAAGTATGTGGCAGTTATCTGGTACCGTTTATTTTATGTATTATTTTTGTAGGTTGCAATCTAAAAAAACTGAACCTAAACTTACATTCCTTAGTCACAGTATGTTTTCAATTTGTAAACATATACAATCACTTCTTAGTTTACTAAAACAGGTGATAGTCTGGCAACCCAGTCATCTATAAACAAAAACCACAACTTAATTAGGAACGATATCTCACTTTATCAAAAGGACAAAAATAGTAAACGACGCCAACGTAAAGAGTTAAACTTATTTTAAAATTAGCAAAGTTAAAACTATTGCACGTGAAAATTAATTCCGTAAAAAGATACTCTGATAATACGATTTAGTGCGTGTACGGTTATAACTGCTAATTAGTAATAGATACTACTGTATCAATATTATTAACTGTAGGCCTATAATAACCAGGATAGAATCAAATAAAGGATTCGTTTACCCGAGTACATAAATAAACATATATGTTCGATGATTGAACATATGTTTGGTCCAGTGACTCACAATGACTAACAGCAAGTGTTGCCAACCTTCTAACTGCTATTAGTAGAACGTTACACCTTTCTTATTAATTAGTTCCGTCCGTTGCCAGGTTATGTTTGAAATTATATTCACTTTGATTTGGGACTTTATTCTTAGCCACCGTGTAGTCATGAATGCATGAAGACTTTTTGTTTGATTTATTTTTTTCTCGCGCTTAAAAACAAAATTTTTTTATAAAATACATATAACAGAATATGTTCCCACACAGGTCAACAGAGTTCAGTGTCCTTTCAAAGACTAAACTAAAATACTTAACTCAAATAGTATATAAACTCACTTAAAAATTACTCCTACTTACAATAACTTATATACTTTATCTAGATATGATTCTGTGAAGAAATAACAATAATTATTGAAATACAACAAATAAAATACAAAAAATAAACGGTATCAGGAAACTGACTCATACTTTCTCCCTCATTATAGGAACTTAGTAAAAAAATATTATTTCACGATGCCAAAAGTATATGAAAGAAACATAAATTTCGTATTATTGTTTTTTTTTTTAATGATAGCTTATAATTTTGTTAAAAGACATGCACTGTCATTTCCCTGGAAAGTATAACAGCTAGTCTTAACATACTCTACCTTTTCATCAGTAGAATAATAATTCAAAATACCAACTTTTTTTAAATTTTTTAATTTTTAAGATTAATTTTCCCATTAAAATCCATAAAATAACGGAAAAACCAACTTTTCTCAAAAACGGCTCGAATGATTTTGATTAAAATTTTATAGTTTATAGTACTTTAGGCAATGAATACAGAAACTATAGTTGCTTTAGGTCCCTAATAAAATAAAAAAAATTAATCAAAATCGTTAGAGCCGTTTTTGAGAAAAGTTGATTTTCCGTTATTTTATGAATTTTCATGGGATAATTACCCTTAAAATTCACAAAAATGATAAAACACCTGGAGATACCGTGGATTAGTACCTCCATACCAAATTTCATCAAAATCGGACGACTGGTTTAGGCTCTAGGTCTGATAACATCCACACACACACACACACACACCCCCACACACAGACATCACTCCGAAAACCACTTTTTTAGGTTCAGGGGGACCCAAAACGGATATTTCCACCAAAAACTCAAACTCGAAAATTTTTACTTTCTCCACCCTATACGTAGTATATGGAGAAAGTATTGTTTTCGTCCAAATTTTCGAATTTGAATTTTTAGTTGAATTATCTGTTTTGGTGCTCCCAGAACCCCAAAAAATTGTTTAGTGCAATTATCTGTGTTGGTGCTCCATGAACCCAAAAATATTTGTAGTGGAATCTTTTGTTTTGGTGCTCCCTGAACCCAAAAAAGTGTTTTTTTGGTGATGTCTGTCCGTGTGTCCTTTGTCTGTAAGGATGTGTACAAAGCTGGAGACCATACCAACGGTCCGATTTTGATGAAATTTGGTATGTAGGTGTAGTTCTGGAATATCTCCAGGCGTTTTTTTCATTTTTTCAAATTTTTGATTTTCAAGGAGTTTTACCCCCCAAATATTACCAAAAAACGAGAAAAATCTAAATTTCTCAAAAACGTCTCTAACGATTTTGATAAAACTTGGCTTATTTGTACCACTTATGTACCCTACCATATGCAAAAAACAGCATCTTTCTAAAAATTCTCGTTTAAGTAATAATAATAATAATAACTGATTTTTGTGGGTTTTTGGCCGAAAAGAGGGTTGTTTTGCAAAATTCTCGAAAACTACTGAACGGATCGGAACGAAATTTGGTATGTAGCTTCCTCTAGGGCCATAGGTGCCCACTAAGAAAGGTTTTAAAAAAATTCAAAATTTTAGAGGGATTTGGGGGGGTCAAATTTACTAAATCACGATATCTCTAAAACTACAGGACGGATTGTAATGAAATTTAGTATGTAGCTTCCTGTAGGGCCGTAGGTGCTGATAGGAAATGGTTTTAAAAAATTCGAAATTTTAGGGGGGTTTGGGGGGGTCAAAGTTACAAAATCAAGATTTCTCTAAAACTACTGAACACATTGGAATACAATTTGGTACGTACCTTCCTCTAGACCATAGTGGCTAACTTAGAAAGGTTTTAAAGAAATTAGAAATTTTAGGGGGGTTTGGGGGGTCAATGTTACTAAATCACGATTTCTCTAAAACTACTGAATGGATTGGAATACAATTTAGTATGTAGCTTCCTCTAGGGCCATAGGTGCTCACTAAGAAAGGTTTTAAAAAAATTCGAAATTTTAGGGGGGTTTGGGGGGAGGTTCAAAGTTACTAAATCACGATTTTTCTAAAACTACTGAACGGATTGGAATGAAATTTGGTATGTAGCTTCCTCTAGCACCGTACGTGCTGATAGAAAAAGGTTTAAAAAATTCGAAATTTTAAGGGGGTTTGGGGGTCGGTTAAAGTTACTAATTCACGATTTCTCTAAAACTACTAAACGGATTGGAATGAAATTTGGTATGTAGCTTCCTCTAGTTGCTTAGGGGCTCACTAAGTAAGTTTTTCAAAAAATTCTAAATTTTAGGGGGGTTTGGGTTGGTTCAAAGTTACTAAATCACGATTTCTCTAAAACTACTGAACGGATGGGAATGAAATTTAGTATGTAGCTTCCTGTAGGGCTGTAGGTGCTGATAAGAATTGATTTAAAAAATTCGAAATTTTAGGGGGGTTGGGGGTCCTAGTTACTAAATCACGATTTCACTAAAACTACTGAATGGATTGGAATAAAATTTAGTATATAGCTTCCTCTAGGGCCATAGGTGCTCACTAAGAAAGGTTTTAAAAAAATTCGAAATTTTAGGGGAGTTTGGGGGGAGGTTCAAAGTTACTAAATCACGATTTTTCTAGAACTAGTGAACGGATTGGAATGAAATTTGGTATGTAGCTTCCCCTAGGACCGTAGGTGCTGATAGAAAAGGGTTTAAAATAATTCAAAATTTTAAGAGGGTTTGGGGGGCGGTTAAAGTTACTAAATCAAGATTTCTCTAAAACTACTGAACGCATTGGAATTCAATTTGGTATGTACCTTCCTCTAGGGTCATAGTGGCTCACTTAGAAAGGTTTTAAAGAAATTAGAAATTTTAGGGGGGTTTGGGGGGGTCAATGTTACTAAATCACGATTTCTCAAAAACTACTGAACGGATCGGAACGAAATTTAGTATGTAGCTTCCCCTAGGGCCATAGGTGCTCACTAAAAAAGGTTTTCAAAAACTTTGAAATTTGAGGGGGGTTTGGGGGGGTCAAAGTTACTCAATCACGATTTATCTAAAACTACTGAACGGATTGGAATAAAATTTGGTATGCAGCTTCCTTTAGGGCCTAAGTGGCTCACTTAGAAAGGTTTTTAAAAAATTCGAAATTTTAGGGGGATTGGGGGGGTCAATTATCGTTTCTCACAGTAAATCACGATTTCTCTAAAACTACAGGACGGATTGTAATGCAATTTGGTATATAGCTTCCTCTAGGGCCGTTGGAGCTGATAGAAAAGGGTTTCAAAAATTCGAAATTTTAGGTGGGTCTGGGGGGTCAAAGTACTAAACCACGATTTATCTAAAACTACTGAACGGATTGGAATAAAATTTAGTATGTAGCTTCCTCTAGTGCCGTTGGTGTAATGAGAAACGGTTTAAAAAAATTTAAAATCTTAGGTAGTGTTTGGGTGGGGGGGGGGTCAAAGTTAGTAAAACATCCCATAAGAAATACATAGTGTAATTTATATTAATTGATATAATATATTTTTTGTTAATATACATTTAACTTTGATTTGTCTATCCGTGCAAAGCCGCATCGGGCTAGCTAGTATAGTAATATAATATGGATGTGTGTTACATGCATCTAATATTTTCCATGGTAACATTTTCCTACTTTTGCAATTGTAAATAACCATCTCCTATGCTACTCTTGGGAAGGTATAAAGTTTCAACTGGGAGAAAGTATGTGGCAGTTATCTGGTACCGTTTATTACGAATACAATACTTTCTCCATATACTATGGTATAGGGGGAGAAAGTAAAAAAGTACATCAAATTCATTATGTGACTTTAGAATTCGAGGCGTATCATGTCTGCAATGAAATGTACTCAAAATTTGCGTCATTCCAGTGCTGATCATCCAGTTGGGCGCACGCCATTACCTCTGTTCGTTGCTTTTGTGAATTCCAATTCGGCTGTCAAAACTGTCAGATTATGCCAGGTAGCACGCTCGGTGCTGTATAGACGGATTCGCTGCAAACTGGATCCTGGCGCATGTGCAGTAGACCAAAGTTTTGCATAGATGACAGGATTGTTTTATATTATAGAGATCCTAGCTTTACTCTCATAATTTTTCGTTGCCTATACTATACCTAGAACATTTCACTTACCCCATACAAATACTAAGAGAAATTATTTACTATTAAACACATTAATAGAAGACATACAAATGTTTTAGTTTATTTGTTTGGCATATAAATTATGCACTTTGAGCAATGTGAATTGGAGAAAAAATTTGAGTACTCATCAGGTATTTCGGATTCCGATATAATAACCAACCTAGGCCTATAAGCTGCATGGAGTTTTATTATTTTAACACCAAACTTAATCACAAAGTTACCTTCGATGAATCAAGTTAATAATTTGTTAAACACGTTTTAATCCTAACCTAAAGTTACGGTGAATTAATCAGTTACTTTATCTTTTAATGCAGGCTATAAACCTACAACTGGTTGCTGTTGTAATAATAATTGTAATTCAGAGTCAAATACTTTATTTTCTAACTAGGGGAAACCCTTGCGTGCTCCACACGCCAACCCCGTTAGGCCTTCTATACACATAATCCTGTTGTTTTCTTTATAATAAAGGTGTAGGATTAATAATAACCCCAAAGCTAAGATGGTATATAGTGTTAGTCCAAATAAAATATTTCGTATTTTTTATAACAGCAATTATAATAAAATTTAAAAGAACCAGCAAGGTGCAGGTCTACACTTGAATAAAAACCTAACCTAAAAGTTAGAAATACAAATAAATGCTTCAAAGTTTGAAATCAGCTGTTCATGGCAATATTAGAGCAAACAGCTGATTTAACTGTTACTTTATGATTCAATTGGTTGTATTACCATAAATGTAAATACATGTGTTGGTTCATAAGTCTAGGCCTAACCTAAGATTTTTTTCGACTAAATTCACAAATATTTAAATAAAAAATGTGTTTATCAAAATGAATTACAGCCTATGTTAATCAGAGTTAGTGTAGCTTTTTATTAGTAAAACTATTTTTTTCAGTCGGTTTAGTAGTTTTAGAGATTACCCCCTAAATACAAACAAACAAACAAATTTTACCTCTTTGTAATATATACTTGCTAATAATTATTAATTAATAATCAAGACTTATTTTCTATTGAAAAATCTTTTTTTATTTTCTTAGGTTTGTTAATAGCACCTTGACACAAAAACCAAAAACTAAAAAAATGTTTAAAATTTTATCACCTTCAAAAGATCATAGGCGAAAGAAACAAAACCACGGAAAATGAAATTGTTCATGGGGCACAGAAATCCAATAAAATCCCCATCGTATAGTTTGTATTATCTGTGTAAGTGCAAAATTCTGAGATTATCTGCGTACGTGTCTGTGGTGGGAGTAAGGGTAAGATTCTCGTTACTACTCCTAGATACACAAAAATACCTTTAAATACACATTTTACACGCTTTGTGAATTTATTTGAACCCCTGATATCACTGAAAACACCTTAACGCAAAGTTATATTACAAAGGGTGGATTGATAAATAAACTAATAGGCTTTGACACACGGACGAAAAAAACAAGACAAAACTATAATGATAATTGTTGTTGTTAGTATACTGATAAGAAGTAGCGTTAATAATATACGTATCAAATTTGAACCCAATCTGTTGTTTATTTCTACAGATAGCATCGTTTTCCTAAAAAATAACAAAATGAAGGATAGACGAAAAATTAAACACTTTTGAATCATTGGTTTTGAACTTTTACTTTCTCATTATACTATAGTATAGAGAAAGTATAGTGATCGCAAAAAAAATCTAGTTGAGATTTTTGTGGAAATATCCGTTTTGGGACCCCCTGAGTCCAAAAAAGTGGTTTTAACAAAATGTCTGTCTGTATGTATGTGTGTCTGTATGTATGTATGTCTTTATGTATGTCTGTATGTATACAAAGCTAGAGCGAAAACTATTCGATCGATTTCAAACAAATTTGCACCAGACATGTCAAGTAGGCCTGTATAGATGCACGAAAAACTGTTTTGAAAATTTTTTCAAAACAACCCCAATTTTGGCAAAAAAAAACTCCAAAAAATCAGTTATTATTTTTTTAATAAAAAAACGGCTCTAACGATTTTGATAAAATTTGGCTTTTTGTAGCCTTTAACGTATCCTACTATATGTAAAAACAGAATTTTTCTAAAAATTCTCGTTTAGCTAATAATAATAACTGATTTTTGGGGGTTTTTTTGGCCATAAAGGGGGTTGTTGTTCCAAATTTTTCAAAACCTTTCTTCGTGCATATATAGGCCTACTGGCCTGATTGACGTGTTTGGTGCAAATGTTTTTGAAATCGATCGAATAATTTTATCTCTAGCTAATAATAATAAATATTTATTATTTAATCTCCTAGTTTAAAATCACCTCTCCTACCCCTCCTACAATAATGAAGTCACAGTGAATCTGTTTAATAATTTAAATATGTTTGTGAGAAACTATGTGCCAGTTTCTGGTACCGTTTATTTTTCTTAAAATGATGCAATAAACCAGCTTGTGATTATTAGAAAAACGTTTTCAAGCACCCTGTACTAATCC
>JAGFPH010007041.1:42150-70183 GCA_018207615.1 Philaenus spumarius | reverse complement strand
CAGTATTTATATAGGAGAGCTTGACCATATCAACTGAATTTTTGTAATATTCTTTGAAAGTAATCTTGAAACCATAACAGTGACAAACAAATATAGAAATTACAAGAAAAAGATAGGCTAGAACTGAAAGCACTAAAAATGTAGGTGAAAGTTTAACACTAAACAGAAGAAACTAATGACTCCACTAGCATTAAAAAGATAATAACTGGTCATATCGTAAACAAAATATAGAAGATAGCCTATAACGATCATTATACCTAGCTATACAAATGTCCATGTTCTAAATGTACTTCAAGTTTAATAGCCATTAATTTGTGTCAAAGTCACAAAATAGGACAATTTTAGTCCCTTTATAAAAAAAATATTTTATGGCTAAAATAAATTTGTACAGGCCTATTTCTGAAACACTTTTTTCCTTCTCACTAAACAAGTTGCATGATAAAAAGTTACTATTTTTAGTGACTAAAATATGTTTCCTTTCTGAGAAATACAAATCGGTCACTGTCCTTGACCCGCTATCTTAATTAATGAATATCAAATAAATAAACAAGGAGATCGATAATCACGGCAAAAACGGCGTAGAATAAACGTTTAGGTTAAGTGATGATTAATACATAACCAATATTCGAGCAGAGGACAAGATAACACTATGTTTTTTTCTTATTCAACACTTGTCCCTGAAAGAGTTTTGAGCAAAGACCGCCTAAAGTACAAACGCTGCCCTTACGTTATCGATCGCGATAGAATTGGCGCGTACAGTAGTCTGTTGGAAGTTTATTAGTAAACTTCAACTACTGCCTTAGTTGAAATAGTTTCAATTTGTAAAATTCTTCGAAAAATCACTTAAATTTAAGGTAGCTAATAATAGTAGGCCTACCTTAATTGCATGACAAAACGGTCACGTAAATAGTTTAAGTATATATTAAAATAGATGCCTAGTTAGTTGTGCATTGGTTGTCTTTATCCTAAACTCAATAAGACAAACCTATGTTACCTATTAATGCTAATTCACCGAGTTTTACTTGAAAATTACAAAGCGGTCACGTGCAAATCGGTAGCATGACCGCCGTGGTATTACATGACTGTTTTGTTTATTTACAATATCCTTTGTTTTTGTTTTATCTGGAATTATTAAAGATTTTGTTATTAAAGATTGTGTTGTTATACATATTAATTCAAGAAGTTACTTTGCTTTGTTTTTAATATTACATTATTATAGCTTTGTTTATTTCAACACTAAAAGCTGCTTACCCCAACCATTGTAGTTATCAAAATAGCTATTTTACTTGTGTTCCAGCATTTTGTAATCACAAATTTAAATCATTATCAAAACGGCCTCAATCGCTACTGCGCAGTTACGATTGTTACAACGCGGTCACGATTGCTACCATTCGGTCACGGCCACACAAATCAATCACACATACGAAATCGGCAGTTTATGTTTCCAAGACAGTCCCATCTGAACGCTAGAATTTATACTTAAAGATGAATTAAGGATTATTTGTAAGTTATGTCTGTGTTTTCAGTAAACATGCCTGAATTAAAAGAGTTAGACAAGGCAACAGCATCAGCTGAGACCAAAACAGATGGTTCTGGCACAGATTCCGATTCTGATGACACTATTCCAGAGTTGGAAGAAGCAGCTGGAGGTGCTTCAGGTCCTGGCGGATTACCCATGGACATGGTTAGCAAGGCTAAACAATCAAGAGGCGAGAAGAAAGCAAGAAAGATTATGTCAAAGTTAGGACTTAAGCCGGTAAGTTGAAGTAGAACCAGTTTCAGGGGAAAAATATAATAGGCTACAACAAACTTAGATCAAATATAAAATATGCTTCTGTAGAAACTGAGATACTATGTCCTCTATATACCTTGTATTCTTTGTGCAGTTTGTCTTTCAAATCGGATACTAACGATGATATTGCTTTGCATGAACCCAGTACTAGCGTTTAAAACGTAAAAAAACAAGTAAACCAGTAGAATATGAATGGAATTTTGATCTTAATTTTCAACCTGTATCATTTTAATGATAATGATTCTGGACTAAATAAAATCGTACAAATAGACAAAAATTCTCCTGAAATGGATTATTTTTTTATAAGATGCTGATATATTTTATAGTGGATATTATTTATTTATAATTATTTCTTTGCAATCCCCTGTCCATCCCTTTCTTCATCCTTGTAGAGAAATTTTCAGGGTTATTTTTTATGAGAATATATTTTCTTTGTGTTTAACACATTTGATTATATAAATGAATTAAAAAAACATCTGCATACAAGATAAATCAATGTGAATAATAGATATAACATAGAAAAGAAGTAAAATTAGAAAATTAGAAAAAAAGTCAGGCTCTAGGCCTAGTTTGGATTTCTAAAACCCGAGTACAGTAAGACTTCGATAATCCGGCAAGCTCGGGGATCCGGTGATGCCGGATTATCGAATATGCCGGATCATCGAGGTCTTCCTTTAAAATGGTTTAAATAGGGCATAAACTATAAATAAACGCTCATGTACTATATATGAACACGTAAGTTATACGTTGAAACTAAATAACATTAACTACGTTGAGAGATCGCCACTAACTGATGGCTCCATTCCCCTTTGTTGTTGGCTTCCGTTAGTCAGTACAGTACGTGGTGGGGGTTTGCTATTTTTACTCTAGCTGTCACAAATTCTTCGAACCCCTTTCGCTTCCAAATGGTGCAAAGCCAGGGTGTCTACTGGTCACGGAAAAGCCGTGGATTTTAGTAAGGTATTACGGAAAAGTCACGTATTTTGCTGAAAGGTCATGGAAATAAATTTTAAAAGCCTAAAACAAAATCATTTTGTACATAAAATATTTATAATATATAAGCTCTCCGAGCGCTGGATTGTAACAAATATAAAAAAAAGGTTCCCTATACCTACACTATCGTGCGAGTGACTTGCTGATGTTATAATTGCGATCAAGTGATAACATATTTTTCCTATAATAACCTGATTAGTTTTTTTATAAGATGTATCTAGCGTTTAAGATAATTTTGATCATATTATGAAGTGGAGTAATTATGTGTTTTATGTTGTTTGAATGTATTTTTTGCCGAAACATGAATATAAACAGGAACAGCGTTAGGTAAGTGGGGAGTATGGGCGTAGTAGTGAACAGCGGAGCAGACAAGTTGCGGCGTAGTGATGCACGATTGTTTGATGCTCGAGATGTTTGAACAATCGAGACAATCGACTAAAAACATCACACATTTCGTGTATCACTAGTTGGGTGTATTACTAAGAGAAGTAGACGTAAGTGATTTTATGTTTTACAGAATAAAGACTTCAGTATATAGGCCTAGAAACTCGATTTTTAAAATTTTTACCCGAAAAGTCACTGATTTATATTTCTGGGATTTAGTAGACACCTTGAAAGCGGTTTTAAATTGAACAACTATTTACAAGAAATTCAATGTATCTTTTTCCAAAGACTTCAATTTGTTTAAATAATCTTGATTAAGTGGAATACGTTCAACAAAATACTGTCAGCAACGAAAGTGTTAAACGGCCCCTTTAATGTTTTTAAAGGACGACAAGAGCACATTGTTTTGAATTGGTTCGATTTTTAGGAGAAATTTTGATTGAAATGTTTGTTTCGGACAAGTTTATTGAGCAGTAGATTTTTACACACTGTTTTTAACGGATGCAGAGCCAACAGACAGTGTAGACTGGGCTAAAATCACTCAATAATTACAAAAACTGCCATTTTTAATGAGTGTACATTTTCAAGATGATGGATGCCGAACTATCGGGTCTGCCGGATTATCGAGGTCATACTGTACTTACAAGGTTAAAAATAACAATATTAATATTAAGTGTTAAGTTAACATTTTCCAGGACCAAAACAACTAGTCGTTCTGATATCTTGTTTTGTTATTTTTTGTAGATCCAAGGAGTTTCAAGAGTCACAATCAGGAAATCAAAGAATATATTATTTGTAATTAACAAACCGGATGTTTTCAAAAACCCAGCGTCCGACACATACATCATATTTGGGGAAGCAAAGGTAAGTGAAATCCCTGCATGGGGAGGGGGGTGCAGACTAGCTGTTATTAATTTGTTCTAATTATAGTATTGTTGTTTATATTTGGTTTTAAAAATTAGGAACAATGTATGCCTTCAAGCAATAAATACAAATTAATAACATATGTGGATAGGCATTAGGCCTATCATACCATTATTTTCCTGTCACTTAACCCTGTAAATGGCAGACTGCACTTTGGGACGCTCTCTCGGGCGTAGAACGCAACAAGCTCGAACAATAGCGAGAATTTGCATGAATTTGCATATTCCGTTATTTAATACTCTTAAAATCATCCAATCATAATAAAACCGGCACCATTGAAAAGCTAATCAATTAAACTTTAATTTTTGTATTTAAAACTGTTTCATAAAACGTATATTTACATACGTAATCATCATTTTAAAATATGCAGATCGGGTTACAGTTGTTTCCGTGCGCGAATATGCAGACAATTGTACTGTTATTTCCCACTTCTTACATGTCCAAGACCATCTTCAGAAGTATTTCTATCGAGATTATAAAAATACCATTGGATTCGTCAAGATTTTATCTTTCTAATAGTGCCTTCCAATCAGATGTCACTATTTTACCCGATTTTTGACGACGATTTCTGTAAACCTTGCGATTGGACAGTTTTTCATCCAACGAAACAGCCTATTTGTCAACCGCTATAACGCCCACTATATCACATGTTTTGACAGATTTCTGTACACCATTTTGTAGAGAACAGTTTGACCTTTCTAACGGTGGGAATTAAACTAGAATAAACCAGTTTTTTGTTTGTCCAGACAGCAGTGCAAAGTACATAATTAGGGCAGTTTGGTGAGACTGTCTTGCGGGTGGGTTCTCACGTTATTCATATGACCCTTCCTGCTCGTCCTATCTCGCCAGCGACTTTTGATTGCATTGGTGTCATTTTGTTATTCAAATAAAGATAACTCAAACACTTTTGTGAACTAAGGGAAACAAGTATACCGTTCTTTTCTTTCATTTATCCTCTACACTTTGTTATAATAATATTTCATTTCTGGGCAAAGCATATATTAGTAAATTACGTTTCAAATTACGCCTAGTTTTTAGCAGTCATGTATTTGGAACATAAAAACTGTTTTTTTTCAAAATAAGAAATTTGAAATTGATAAATGTTTTTATACAGTTCTATTTAGAACTAAATTACAAAACTTTTTACACTTACGAAAAAATTACAAAAAATGTTTACTATTTGTTATTTAGGCCTAAAGTTGAACTTTTTCCTTTCGTTACTGAACATTTTTTGCTTTCTAAGGTAATAACTTTTACAATTTTAAAAGAAACTAATTTTTAGTGGCATATTTGAACTGTTTGAAGTTTTTTCTACAAAAAAGCTATGGAACATTTTTAGATTGTGGTTAATTTATTATGTTTTTAGAATTAAAAAAAAAAATGCTTGCAAATTGCTAAAAACCGGCTTTTTAATTTTCGCTATAGCACTGCCATATGTAGGGTTAACTAAAAACTAAAGAAATTGGTTGCAATACCTCCAAGTTGGGACTATTTCTAACTCATATGTGCAATACTTTGTAGAGTGCAAGAGAAAGTAATAAATCTCAGTCGATCTTGTTCCTTATCATATCTTTGGGAATAGCTGAAGGGGTGAGCTCTTTGTAATGTTCTTGAAATAAGCCATCACACACAGAAGCAAAATTATTTATTGTGTTACCTGTAAAAATCAAACTTTTAAACAACACCAAATTAAAAACCCTTTAACCCCTTGAGGAGTAATCACGTATGACGTGATTTCATTTGTTCCGCATAGGAGTGGAAGATCTCACATTTTGACATGCTTCCAGAGTAAGAATTTTTTTAAATCATAATTATTAAATACTAGGGGAGACCCCTGCATGCTCCGCACGCCAACCCCCAATGTAACCTTCTAAAAACATGTTATGTTTTATTTATAATAAAGGTGTAGGATTAATAATAATCTCAAAACTAAGATGGTAAATAATGTTAAATGTTCAAATAAAATTATTTCTTATATTTTATAATATCAGTTATAATAATGGTTAAAAGAACCAGCAAGGCTCAGGTCTACACTTTAAAATCCTAATCTAAAAGCTAGAAGTACAAAAATAATTGCTTCAAATTTTGAAATCAGCTGTTAATGGAAATATTGGAGCAAACAGCTATATTATGTTATTTTATTCAATTGGTTGCTATGGTAATAAATGTAAATAGGCTACATGTGTTGGTTTAACATTCTAGGCCTAACTTAAGAATTTTGTCCGACTAAATTTACAAATATTGAAATAATAAAAAGGTTTTTATCGAAATGAATTATAGCCTATGTTACTAAGGGATAGTGTAGCTTTTTATTATTAAAACTATTTTTTCAATCGGTTCAGTACTGCCAGAGATTACCCCCTACATACAAACAAACAAACTTTAAACCTCTTTATAATATTAGTGTAGATTGTTTACTACATCAATTTTTAACACATTTACAACTTTAAAATGATTTTAACACATTTGTTGCTTTGAAGTGATTGAAAAATCGAGGTTGAGTTTTATAAAAGTAATCACACTATATGGCATGATTTTTTTTCACAAATTAAGAACAATATGAAATAAACATGTAGAAAAATTTAGTTATTATTTATTATAAAAATTCAGTTATTAAAAAAAAAAAAACAAGCAGCTCCCAAACAAAGTGAGAAACCTGCGGGACAGAAGAAAGAAGCAAACAAAGGGGCGTGGCAGTTTCGTGTATACAATGTCATTCTAGCGCAATAAAGTAGAAACTATTACTACATAGACACTTTTACAGTACAGAGCTACAATCTAGTGGTGAAATAACCAACTGTTTAAGTAATTATAGAAACTCATTCCCATGGTAACCAGAAACGTCACATGACGTGATTACTACTCTTTAAGGGTCTGCTGTAGTGGTGGCCATCTTGGATTTTTATCCCATAAGAGCAATGTTAAATTTCAAACAATTTATTTAGTTTATTTTTTATCATAAAATTGTTTGCAAGGTTCGCATCCGTTTTGCAATTTAGTTTTTTTAAATGCTTTTGATTTGTTATGTAATTGACATTTTGTAAGTACAAATTTTGAATTTTTTTTCCTAACACAAAAAAAAATTAATAATAAAAAATAATTTGCAAGCCGGATCCGAAATTGTATAAAGAATATTCAGTTTTTTTTCAGCACTCAATTACAAAAGATGGATTTATAAAATGGTTTGAAATGAGGCTATGTCAAAGCGTTCAGCTGCAAGGAATTGCACTGTTTAGATAGGGATACAGTGAGAAGCGCTTTCGTTTCTGGTTGCTTTCTCGTTTACTGGAGCAGACCCTTAAGCGTAAAATAAACCACCCCTCAAAGGGTTAAAAAAAATATTTCATTGATTGTGCAGATTATACCTGCCAGGAATACATAATATTATTAGATTTGATGAGTGTTAAAATGTATATGTTTTGAATTTGTTATTAGTTCATAAGATTACAAATTGTTTGTGATTGTTGTAATCGTGTTTCATGATTTATTTATTATCAGATATTACGAGTATTAATGTATCATGTGTTGTATAAGTTTTATCTTGTTCTTCTTACATATGAACCTGTGAAGTATATGAAGTATATTATTCCAGATTGAAGACCTTAGTCAACAAGCGCAGGTTGCTGCAGCAGAAAAATTCAAGGCCCCTGAAACCGCACAAGCAGCAGAAGCTGGAGGCAGCACTACAGTGAGTATCCATGGGTTATTGTATAATATATCATATTTGCTTTTAATTTCTATCAAAATAAACTCTCACATTAGGCCTGTTTCACACGTATGAGGTTCCATTCGTTTTCGGTCGCTGCCGACAAGTGTGAAGCGGTGTTTCGGTACCTAAGGCCGGCCGCACACTTATCCAGCAAAACTGCTTTAAGCAAAAACGTTTTTGTTTAAACTAGCTCGAACATTTATTTCCTATGTGTAAGATAGGAATACCGCACACTCATCTAGCATGAATACAAAACGCTGTACAGCACGTTTAAACTCATTTAAGCGTGATCAAGCAAAAAGCAAAAACGCTTTGAAGCGTAATCCAGCACGTTTGAGCAGAACTGGCAGTGCTCGTCTCACAAACAACGACCGTTGCTGGAAGGCGAAACATTTGGTGTTGTGCATGCGCGTATCATTTGTATCATCAATATTAAATCTAAATTTATCTATGCCTAACTATGCTGACGGGGATTTTTAACTCGGTAAATGTATACAATAATAAGGATTATAAAACTGTAGGCCTATTTGTTAAAAAATTTTATTTCTATACGTTATTATATATTTAAAGAAAGATAAAAAATACTATCTTTTAATTGCTTTTTATTTCATATTGATAGATCAAATGATTTTGAAGTTATTAATTAATATTACAAAACTTATATTTATTAAAGTTGTAAACATAACCCCAAAGGAATAATTTCAGTTCTGAATTGTTTTCAGTAAAAACAAAAAAATTGTTTCAAGCAAAAACGTTTTTACTTAAAGCAGTTATGTTGGATATGTAAACACTCGGACTAAACAAAAATGTTTCAACGTTAAGCAGAATGTTTTCGCTTAAAACAAAAATGTTTTTGCTTAAAGCAGCTTTGCTGGATAAGTGTGCGGCCGGCCATATAGAAACAGTACAGCATCGAATACTCCCTAGAACCGAATGGGTTTTATCAGGTTTCACACTGTCCAGGGAATAGAAAGCAATCGACGTTTTTACACACGAGCGGTTCATTTTCTGTTTTAACCGGATAGCGAGTGGACCTCTATTTTTTTTTAAAGTCTGCTGATAAATATGAGCCGTTTACCTGAAGTTGATGTGGATCGGGTGATTTCTTCGGTGCAATCCAAACCAGTGCTGTGGGACCAAACTCTAGAAAAATATAAGGATAAATTTAAGACGCAGGAAGCATGGAAAGACGTTTGTACAGTAGAACTCCAATTATCCGGACTCCAATTATCCGGATCGCCAATTATCCGGATCAGATTTGAATAAGAACATAGTCAAACGGATGCGAGACTTGGTGGCGCGGAATCAATTTAAGGTAGCAAAACAGCTGACTCTGCCTGGTATGTTAAAAAAATAATGTATTTTACAGTGGTTTAGTATTGTTTGTAAATATTACGTAATGTAAACATTGTCATTGATATTGTTTTTTCATAATAAATACCGTAAATGTTCTTTATTGTGTTTTGTTAACGTTTTTCTCCTAAAAACGGCTTTTTTCGAGAAAAATCCAATTATCCGGATCGGGTAATCCGGATAATTGGAGTTCTACTGTATTGTAATTTTCCCGAACTATGATGAATTTGACGTCAGTAAAAAAATTTAAATCGGTAATTATATCAACAACTTGCCTTCTCACCATGGACACTACTGAGTGTACGGAAGGAAACACAAAACCTAATATGATCCGTATGAGAACCGTGTATATGTGAAATGTTCCATTCGGTTCGGTTCGATTTCACGAACAAGCCTTAGACTTACTAGTGTAGACATAGACGTAGTGTGGATCCCACATCTGATTCAATCTTGATACTTTAAAACCTGTGTATTTATTTTTTAATGTTTACCGAGCCTATGTTATTAAAATGTTTCCATAATGGTCAATAGGAACTAAGTATACTGGTTTTGCAATTCATTTGAATTTTTTTCTCACAAACTAAACCTACTGCCTACTAAACCTAAAAGGGATGAAAGTATAAGAATAAACAAATTAAATTTACAACTAGTAGATAAATAATTCGACCACGCAGTTGGACCGCTGACGTGAGTTGAGCAAATTTCCAAAATTAAGTTTATATACCTATGTTTTAGGGTTTCAACCAACAATTAGGGAAATAGGTCTACTCACGAAGGCGTTGAACAGCTGTCTGTGTGTACGCAATGTATTAGTAAAATTTGTTTGCGCCTAGTGGCTTCGCGAGTTTGTACCTCTTGGCTTCAAATCGGGTACTTTTATGGTATTTTATGTTTTGATCGATTTTGGGGGAACCAAGCGAGCTATAAGGTCGCGTAAAAAAACAAAATGTGCAGAATAACATCCTACATTTATATTTTTAGAAAAAACTCTAAAAACATTTCATTCTCGTAGTAAAAATGTCAAAAAATAGTTACTTCCGGTCGAAAAACGTACTTCCGGTGGTTGGATTTTTTTAGCTAACGAACTCGTCCGAGCGACGTAGACAACCAACATGTGTACCAAATTTGAACCAAATCGGACTTAAAATGCGGCCGCTAGAGTGCGAACACATATATACATATATATATATATATATGAATTTTAATGACACCCCAAAACGTGTTCTGGGGACCATGATCGGTGTCATTTGCTACTCCTGACCTTGGGTCTCACCATAAGGGCCACTGCAATAGCTCATTTTTCCTATGGAAATTCGCTAATAATGAGCCAATAATGGGAAATAAATGACAAATTTGTTCACAGTGGCAGAATGTTTTACCTAACCCCATGTGTTAAACTGTCCTATTCCAGGAGTAATCTACTGGTCTACTTTACATCTCTAGTGATTTAAAGAGTCCATAAGTTATGATTACATCACACTTCAAACAGCTGCTTGTTTGAAACACTGAGATCAGCTTGTTTACTATAGCAGATTAATTTCATTGCTACAGTAAAACTCCGCTAACTCGACAGGGTCGTTGACTGGTTGCATGCGATCTCGACCGAGGATCCTATGGTCACACCGTATTGTTTCAAGAGGCCAGTGCCCGACTTAGTACACATCCCTGGCACGTTCTTACCCTACTCATTACCACTTTGAAATCTCTTTTCCTGGTGTCCTTGGGCCAATTTAGTATTGGCACTGACAGTGGCCGGTTGCGTTTTGAAGTTGTTTAGTTTCATTTTTTGTGAGTATAAAAATGTCCGAGATAGGGGAAGCTGGTGTTGGTTTCGATAGGCGATAAAGTTTGTTGCTTTGATAAGGCTAAAAAGAGGTGAAAATGTGAATGACATAACATTTTATTTAAACGTAGGACAATCTACGGTGCTCGGAGGGAGAAACAAGAAACCGGGTATTTAATCTCGTTGTTTGTAAAAGATGTGTAGCAAATCTCAATGTAAAACAAATAGGATAGAATAACTAAACAAATGATCCGTTGTACGCTACTGTAGAATTAAAAAAAAAAAATTAATTAGGCCATATTGTACTTTATTGTTGTGCAATTCTCATAATCATTTCATACTTAAGCTAAATATCTATGTGATTGTAAATAAATATGTAGGATAGAATACTGTCATGGAAAATATTTAAGGGTCTAGCTGTCGGCCATGTTGGCTGTCACTCCATAACACCAATGTTAAATTAAAATCCAAATTTTTCCTTTATTTTTGATCTGAAAATTATAAACGATAATGGTCAATACGCTATGGTCAATATGCATGCAAATGGCTTTGTAAAAACTAAGAAAAATCTTTTGTTTAATATTTATTAACAATTTAAAACATTGATTTTTAATATTTTTTTATATTGTCACTATTAATTATAGCGAAAAACTACAAAACCATTCGCATGAAGAATTTTGTTCCCAAGAGTTTGGTATTTAAAAAAAAAACGCTATTTGAACAATTGCGGGTTTTAAATGGATTTAGGCTGAGCAATGTCCTTGTAGCCTACCGCCGCTATAGGTTGATTTTTATATTTTTTACGTTTTAACTATTAATTATAGCGAAAAATTACCAAGCCATTCGGATGAAGAATTTTGTCCCCAAGAGTTTGGTATTTAAAAAAAAACGCTATTTGAATAATTGCAGGTTTTAAATGGATTTAGGATGAGCAATGTCCACGTAACCTACCGCCGCTATAGGGAGTCGCAGGTTGCTTTCTGTTTTACTAGAGCCGACCCTTAAATTTACAGTTTTTGTGTGAAATAAGTGTGTGTGTATTGAAACCCTTACATTAATCCTTGCATTCTGCATAACTCGACAACCCCGAAACTCAACACCCTCATAGTCCACATTGTGTCGAGTTAGCAGGGCTCTTCTGTACTAAACAAAATTGTATTGTTTAAATCAGTGGTTTTCAACCTTTCAGGCATTGTTGAACACTGATTTGAGGTCACGCCTCCCCCATACCACCACGTGTGGTTAATACAAGTAGTACAATCGTAATTTGAAACTGAAGCTGATTATTAAATGAAAATATAGGTAATTTCAGACACAAAATTTCATATTACTGCACATAACTTTATTTTGAACATATGAAATCAAAGAACTAAATAAAAATTTATTTGGGGTAATTTAGATTAGGTTGGCATGTATTACCAGTAATTTTATTTTCACAACATTAATGAGAGGGCTTTCAAAAAAATTGAATAAATTATAATTTAACATTTTTTTTGCACGTGTTGAATAAAATTAATGTATTTCTGTTAAGTTTGAATATTTGTTGCCGGAATAAAACGTAATGTCTTGCTCTGCCTACGTCTAACTATTAGTTGTGCCCCTGTAACATTTATCCGTGGTATTCTTTAATGAATTAATCTATGTTTTATATTTGTAACAGGTGGTCCCACCAATCCTGGAGGAAATTGAAGAAGAAGTCGATGAGACGGGTGTAGAGGAGAAAGATGTAGACCTTGTCATGTCGCAAGCAAACGTCAGTCGGGCCAAAGCAGTCAACGCATTGCGTAATAATAATAATGATATCGTCAATGCTATAATGGTAAGTTTAATTCTTCACTAAATACTGTACTTCTGTTTATTATATTCACTAAAATAAATACAGGAAATTACTATAAATATTAGTCCGTCGAGTGACTTCGTTGTTTTGTCCTACTTACGATGCGTTTTGAGACCGTAATCTCATTTTCAAGTTTATGTTAATCACTCTTCAGGTCATCATATATTCAGGAAAACACAAACACATTAATAAGAAAAAGTACACAACAAATAATTTAAGATGGTTGGTGTAGGCACCATCGCGTCGTCTATGATACACTCATATTTGTTACTAATGTGTTTGTGTTTTTGTGAATATATGACGACCTGAAGAGTGATTAATATAAATTTGAGAATGAGATTACGGGCCCAAAACGAGTCGTAAGTCAAACAAAACAACGAAGTCATACGGCGGACTAATAACTAGGTAAAATATTTGTAGTAATTTCCTGTATTTATTTAATTTTATGAAATGACTTGGATACACCAAAAATCATAAAGAAAAAAATATTATATTCACATAAACTATATTTTTAACAGGGTGTTTTTAAATTATGATATCCAACTTTAGATGATGGAAGCACTGTTTTTCCTTGACGTATACAATAAAAGTGTCTGCTCCGTCACATGAGTTAAATTATTGTAATGTTTTGCATTAACATGCTGTTTTTCATAGAACTGCGGGTATTTATGTACGTATGCTTTTATAGGAGTTGATCAACTGTTGAAGTGTGGGTGAGCTCCTGAAATTTACTGGTGAAAGAAGAAATAAAATAAATAAATTCAAAGAAAGTTAAATTTATTTCTGCTATTATTACACATTATTATAAAAGCACTCTAGATATGTTTAGTTGATTCTATTATAGAATACTAAGCCTTTGTTTTCCAGTAAATATTAAAAAACATCATTTTTGAAAATGACGGAACTCATTTGGTAAGATTGGGGACATTATATGCACGAGTATCGTATAATGATTTAACATTGTCTGTTGCAGGAGCTGACAATGTGATCAAGTGGTTCTTCTTCTCTACCTGTGTACTAATATTTGTATTTTCGTTTGCCCTCTATTCCTAGAGTACTAGGATGTTAGAAAATCAACAAAATCTCTGTGTTAAGATAGGTGATCAAACAACATTTGGCCTGTAGTAAGGGCTGTGGTATTTGAGCTAACTGTTTTACAAAATACATTTTAACTTTAAGCTATTAATAAGTACTGTGTATCTATATAAAAGTAAATATGGTTGTGTATGCTTTGACTCGACCACTAGCTGTAATGAATTATTGTCACTTGCTTTTCTTATAAATTATATAAATTAAGTACTAATATACTCGAGACATTTTTTCAAAAAGACAAGTGCATTTAGATTTTGTTGATTTCTGTTGTAATTACCTGATTTACTGTGTACTATATACTTGAGTCAGAATTTCTTCAAAATAAAAGATTGAGTTTTTAACACGTTTATTACATAACATTATTGTTATTTTCCGTTTTCATTCAAATCCTTCAGCCCTCTTTTGCAGGATGCTCATACATTTTCAAGAAAAAACTGTGAACAATAAACGGGAAAATTTAGCATAGAATAATATGCTACTGTAGAATGAAAATGTGTTGTAATACAATGGAACATAATAATTATTACAGTTGAGTTCCACTATTCCGAACAGAGTTCAGAAAAAATACCGATTTTTTAACATAAAAAATGGAGAAATTAAACAGACGTTTGTGAAAAAAAGATACATTTATTGTTATACAAATAAATTAAATAGAGACATACGTAAGTTTGATGAAAACACCTGAAACCAAATTGGAATGAAAGCTGGTTTTGTTTCCTTCACATTTTCCATTCGTTTTGCAGGAAGGAAGCTACCACAACAATCTTCCGGGGAAAAGGATACCCGGGACCTTCAGAAAGATACAACAGCTAGTAGTGTTGTTGCCATCTGCCAGTTGCGTTCATCCGTTTTCGTTATCTCGAACGAATTTTATTTTCTTCTCGATCATTTTACAAGACGATGCGGTACTAACTGACCGACTGCGAGATGACAAAACGGACAGTTTGAACAACCTATCCCTATCCTTCCATTTTTAGAAGAAAATAGAATCGTAACGAAACGGAAGGAAATAAGCGGATGGTGTAAACCTACACTAAGGCGAGGTCAAGAGCATTTGCCGCGTCTACGTGTGATATGAGTTCAGTTTGAGCGTTCACCTCCTCGCTTTCCTCCGAGCCGATTAACGCCGTATAGAACTAACACTAGCAAATGTTAATGTATAATTTGTTGTTATTTGACGTGCATTAACCCTGAAAGTGGCATCGTTAAAGCTAAAATTGAAAAGCCCGTTTATAGTGTTTTGCAAGCATATTTTTAAAAATTCGCCAAAAATAGTAAATGAACCGAAATCCAAAAGTGTTCAATAGCTTTTTTGTAGAAAAAACTTCAAAGAATTCAAATATGCCATTAAAAATTAGTTTCTTTTGAAATTGTAAAAGTTATTAGCTCAAGAAACAAAAAATGTTCAGTAACGAAAGGAAAAAGTTCAACTTTAGGCCTACATAACAAGTAGTATACATTTTTTGTATTTTTTTTGTAAGCATAAAAAAGTTTTGTAATTTAGTTCTAAATAGAACTGTATAAAAACATATCCATTTCAAATTTCTTTTTTATGTTCTAAATACACGACTGCTAACAAACTTAGGCCTAGATTGAAACGTAATTTACTAATAAATGCTTTGTCCAAAAATGAAATATTATTTTAACAAAGTGTAGAGGATAAATCAAAGAAAAGAACGGTGTAATTGTCTTTCCTTAGTTCACAAAAGTGTTTGAGTTATCTTTATTTGAATTACAAAATGTTATGAATCAAATGTCATTTTGCCGTCGGTAAAGGTCTTGCAATAAGAGTGCTTTGAATTACGTGGGAACGAGACGGAGCAATCGGTCACAACAAATCGCTCTAATCATGTACTTTTCACTACTGTCTAGAAAAACAAAAAACTGGTTTATTCTAGTTCAATTCCCACCGTTAGAAAGGTCAGTCTTTTCTCTACAAAATGGTGTAAAACAAAATATTTGATATAGTGTGCGTAATATCTGTTGACAAATGGGCTGTTTCATTGGTTGAAAACCTGTCCAATCGCAAGGGTTTACAGACATTGTATGAATAAATCCTGTAAAATAGTGACATCTGATTGGAAGGCACCATTAGAAAGATAAAATCTTGAAGAATCCAATGGTAGCTTTATAATCTCGATATAAATACTTCAGTAGGGGGCTTCAACATTGAAGAAGTGGGAAATAACAGTACAATTGTATGCAGATTCGCCAGCGGAAATAGCTGTAGCAAGATATGCATAAAATATTTTAAAACGATGTAAAAATGTATACGTTTTACGAAAAAGTTGTAAATACAAAAATTAAAGTTTAATTCATTTCCTTTCCAATGGTGCCAGTTTTATTACTATTGGATAATTTTAAGTGGATTAAATTATCGATTATGCAAATTCTCGCTAAGGTTCGAGCGGGTTGCATTTGCGCCCGAGAGACTGCAGTCTGCCACTTTAAAGGTTAAACAAATGCAAATCATTTTTAATCTGTTTGAAAATGCCTGAAAAGTAGGCGAAACAATCATCACAGCATGGACAGTGATCCCAATAGGACTGCGAGCAGTACGAGGAATAAAAGTATTTACGTACTATTATCCAGTCCAGTAAAGCAAAAACAAAATAAACTATTAATTTGAATTATTTCATACAATTATTTCCTGGACACGAAATTAAAGGGTATGTTAATTAATTCTTATAGTCGTCGAGGTAAACACAAATTCTGTTAGTTATAAGCCTAGAGGCTTACGGGAAGAATCATTAGAAAAGTATGTTGAAAGAATGTGCCTTCATATTTAAGAACGTAAAAAGACAAACAAATACTGTACTATAATTGATTTATTTGTGAGTTATATTGGCAACTGGAGTGTTTATGTGTAATTTATAGTTTTTTAACGCACACTAAACATTTGTGATTGCATTTGCAAATATTTTAAAATTTTTATAAACGGTTTGAAAATGCCTGAAAATAGGCGAAACGTTCGTCACCGATTGTTTCATTGTAGTAACCTTCATACGATAGGTTTTGACAGCTACACCATCCGATAGGTAATCAAAAGGGATACAAATAAAGTGTTTTTTGTTCAAATGTAAGGTTTTTGAGTAATTTAGGTTTGGTATTTTCATACGGCCGCCATTTGGAAACGCATGATTGGATATGATCACATATTCTTCTTGAGATAAAATATCATTGTTAGGTTAAACTTCATGCCAAGTTTGAAGTCAACCAGTCAAACCGTTCTCTAGATATGAATTATTTTGTAAAAAAAACAAAATGCCTGATATCTGGAAAACGATGCGTTTTCGGGCCTATGTTTATACAAACTTTATTCTTATTTTGACCCATAGAACCATTCCCCGAAGTTTGGCACTTTACTCGTGGGACACCCTGTATAATTTGACTGATTTATTAAAATAAAATTAGCACGGTTTTGTTTGTGCTTTTTCTAATACTACAACCCTCACAATTACTTTACTTTACAATTAAATCTAAATTAAAATAAGATGGTCAACAAGGGTTACAATTATAAAACAATCTTTTACTTCTGTATTATTACAGGTAATACATAAAATGATATTTCTTTTCCAAAGAACAATATTATTTAGATTATGAATACTAAGTTTGATGATAAACAGGTTATTAATTGTTGTTCAATAATTTTAAAACACAAGATCTTAACTCGGTGGGTTGGAGCCGTCTTTTTCCCAAAGTATTTAAAAAGAAAACAAATTTGATTATAGATAACACAATTAAAATATGTACAAAATTAATGAGAGCAAGATTATAATAATATGGAATCGTCAAAGAGGTTATTTGGTTGATGGATTTAGTATTATAATAGATCACTGAATTTACAATAATTTAAAGTTCAAAGGTTATTGGTAAATCTATATGCATAACATATATATGTATTATCATTCACAGTTTAGTTTAAACAGATTAAGTTATCCCTCTAAGGTAACTGGTTTGGTGTTGGATCTTAAAATAGACTAGGCCTAGTTAATTGGAAAGTTCTCACCCAATTGGTTGTTTGTTCTTGTAGATTAGAATTTGATAGTAATTGTTATAAAGGAAAAACACTGAACTTCATAAGCTTCATATTTATTCAAATACCGATTCTTTTCTTTAAATTTCAACAGCCAAAATTATATCAACTGCACTATTTAGTGGCCAACTTAACAATGTTCTTCATTTGGGGCTTCTCTACCTTTCCAGGAAATGGATAATAACGCCTGATGAATCTTCATATCTTCTGGAATTTGGGTTTGTTAATGTAATAGGTGTTTGGGAGTCGTGAAGTGTGATTTATTTTAATTGTGTCTTTGTTTTGATACATAACAAGGTTTTACTATGAATTTAATATGATTTTAAACAGTTAAATTATAGAAAACACTTAAATAACTCCTTATTACAATAATTGCTATCTAATTTCTAGAATGTATATATCTTATTCTTTGTATTTTTCATTTGGTAGCAAGAATTACGTGGACCAATCACAGCGTTTCGTGGGAGGAGTTTACATACATGAAGTATCCGCCTACGATTAAATTTTGTCAGTCGGGGCTTCGTTTTTATATTTTATAATAGCTTATCGGCGTTTATTTTAGATTTAGACCAAAGACATTTGAGATGTAAAAAATTGGTTCTTTTCGTAGGCCTGGTTTAATTTTCTAATAAGAATGTATTTTTCTTGTAATCGGATTTATTCTGCCAACTTCTCTTCGATTTGTAATTAGATAGGCCTAGTTTCTCCTTGCGTTTTAACGTAAATCTTTGTCGATTGACTTGGTTTTATGTTGTTATTTTAGCTTTCCTGGATGCAGAATTTAGCTTTGAATATTTTTGATGTAGGAAATGTAGGTCTACAGATTCGTTTTGTAATTTTATTTTAATGAATTCGAGTTGAAAGTCGTGATTTGATTGTACCTTTCCGTTGTAGTATTTAGTGTTGCGCATAATTGTCGCTAGGTGTCGGGCGTGTATGACGGATTAACTAAATGAATGACATTCCAATTTGACTTCTATCTCTCTCGCTCCAATACGTATTTTTAATCTCGTTCTTATTTTCTTTACAGAGTTAGGGAAATATTTGAATTGTAACACTAAGATTGGTCAGGGAATTTCAAAAAGTCATATCATAACATCTGATGATGGCGCAGGAATTAAGTCTATTAGTTCAAAAAATGCAGTAAACCGTACAAGTGAGATAACATCGACCAATATCTGGAGTGATCAGTGTGGCTCAGTTGGTAGAGCATTACCACGGAATTGTCCTGGGTTCGAATCCCGGTCTTGGTCCATGTTATTTCACTTGTAATTTAATTGTATATAATGTATACAATTTTTAATGATACCCCAAAACGTATTCTGGAGACTTTGATTGTGCTCATTGACCACTCTTGACGTTAGGACTCACCATAAGAGTCATTGCCAGTGGCGGATCCAGGACCTCATCTGGGAGGGGGCAATACTTCCCAGGTATACAAAATAACTGGTATTGGGGGGGGGTCCCACAAAATATAAAAAATGTTAAAGCAAAACATTGAAATTTGAATGGAAATATTCTGGTTGTCACAATGTTTTACTTGTTAAATTCTTAATTTTTGTATTTATTGATGTCTAAAAACTTTGGTTTGGCATCGGCCTTTGTACACTGCGATTTTGATTGTTTGCTTGAGATCTTACTCTCACTTGTATTAAATATGTAAAAAATATTACACTTTTTACGAAACAATATTACTTTTTGCATCGACCTCTAATGAGTGAAGTTCTGATTTTGGGGCATAAGCCCCGAAACGAGTAAGAAAAAGAAAATAGAAGTCAGATGATGTGACATTGTAACTTATCACTTAGGCCTATAACTATATTGCGAGTAAGAACAATATTTGTTCACCATACAATACTTTTGACTTTAATGAAATTCAACAAATCTATTTTGGATTTCAATTTTTTTCACAAATTAAAACCTGCGTAGGCCTACACGCCTACAATATAATATTTTATTTATTACTATCCTTCATTGTTCATTATTAACTTTTTAATAGTTTTAATTTTGAATTACGTAAAGTTAAATGCTGAACTAACAAAAGGATTTTATAAAACTCGTGCTTAATTTGATTAAGGTACATACATATAGGCCTATCGCCTATATATATGTAGGCCTACGTGTACAACTGTGTGAGAATAAAGCGGGATTGATGTCTTCTGTTTTTTTTTTTTTTTTTTTATAGAAAGATGTTAGTTTTGAAGTTTGTTTCATATTAGTTCAAAACTATGTCTCAATAAAATATCAAACAAAAATACACCAACAAATTAGAAAACTTGATCTGTTTTTAAAGTAAACAGCTAGCCAAAAGAGCTAAGAAAACCATAGATTAGAAATTTTACTATATAAGTTACTTAAGCCGAAAACGAAGCAAGACGCGATGTGCGCAATTCATTGTCAGAATGGTGGACCTAACCGATTCAACTTCAATACGCAAGAAAAAAACTTGGAAACCGATTGCTTTCCCGATCGATTTTTCTATGCGTTAATCTCGCGTTTCTTCTGGTAGAAATCAGAATAAGACACGCAACATTTTTTTCGGAGTTCGGGAGGGGCAATTGCCCCCTTTGCCCCTCCCCTGGATCCGCGCCTGGTCATTGCAGGCTCATCTTTCCTGTTTAAATTCTTTAATAAGTATTTACATAATGCTCGTACGTGGTTTCTTTGATATGATACATAGTAATTTTGTTTAACCTAAATTGTGGTAGGGGAACATGAATTAAAATAATACAAACACATTTTATTGTTAATAAGGATACAAACAAGATTATATTACTGTAGTAATAGCGTCAGAGATGAAAGTATATTGTGTTTTATGCTGTCGAGTGCCTTAATTCGTTGCTTTAGTCAGGTTGCTGTGAGAACTGTGCAAACTTGTCATTCTGGCTGTTTGTAGAGAATGAGGTAAAGGATAAGATATTGCTAATGACAGAATCATTATTAACCCTAGAACTGGGCGGCTTTAACGAAAATGGATTTTTTTGGGGTGTGCAAGCATTTTTTCAAAAATTCGCCCAAAATAGTAAATGAACCCCAATCCAAAAGTGTTCCATAGCTTTTGTGTAGATAAAGGTTCAAATAATTTATATATGCCAGTAAAAAAATGATAGATGTAAAATTTACAAAGTTATTAGCTTAAAGAACAAAAAATTTTCAGTTACGAAAAATAAAAGTTCAACTTTAGGTCTACATAAAAAGTAGTAAAAATTTGTTGTAATTTTTTCCATAAATGTAAAAATGTTTCGTAATTTAGTTCTAAATAGAACTGTGTAAAAACATTTAACAATTTCAAATTTCTTATTTTGAAAACACCAGTTTTTATGTTCCAACTACAAGGGTGCTACAGTAACAAAACTAGGCCTGGTTTGAAACGTAATTTAGGAATATTTACTTTGCCCAAAAATGAAATATTATTATATCAAAGTGTAGAGAATAAATCAAAGAATTGAACTGTATACTTGTAAATTGTTATTTCACGAAAGTATTTGAGTTAGCTGTACTTGAGTCACAAAATGAGATGAAACCTCGTGCAGACAAAGGAAATTCAAAAAATGGCCGTTAAAACAGCCGTGTTTTGCGAACTCAAGCGGTAGTATGGATTCTGCGCAAGTCTGTACTTTCAACTGCTGTTTGAATAACATCTAAAAAGTCTAATATAGTTTGCTTAACAGCAAATGAAAGATTGAACTTTGGTCTATAAATAGATATCAAAAAGTCAATTGAAATAATTCGAATTATAAAAGATATCTCGAACACAAAATGTGCTGTTTTATTGGTTGAAATCTGCTCAATTGCAAAGGTTTACAGACAATTCCATATCTTTGGAACTATGCAAGTGAATTTTGATTTGATGGCAGTTTTAGAAAGTTAAAATGTTAACAAATCCAAAGGTATCTCTACATTATTGTCAAAATATCCCGGTCAAGCGCAATTCAGCTTTAGAGAAGTGATAAAATAGAGCATAATTGCTTTGTATTTCTCGCACGGCAAAACGTTTACAGAAAACTCAAATTTTAAAACGATGATTACATATGTAAATATACGTTTTAGAAAGACATGTTAAATAACAAAATTAAAGTTTGAAACATTACCTTTCCAATGCTGTTTGTCTTTTTGAGATTGGAAGATTTTTAGTGGGTCAAATATTCAATACAATCACGTGTTACAAATGTGTTGTCATGATCGCACATTTCATGCCGGTTTTAGGGTTAACCTCTGTCCTATATTTATCTGTATATTTAGGATCCAAGGATTTCAGTTTTTATCATTAATGGTACTAAATTAATTGTTGCCATTAATGTAAAGTTTAGTTTTTTTTTCAAAATTAAGACGTTCCATTTTCAAGCCACTTTGTAGTTTACCATCATTTGTGTTGATCCGAAGTAATTCTTCAACATTTCTAGGTTTAAACAAATTCCACAGGGTTTAGAATAAGGTAAATTTTATTACGAATGATGCAAGATAAAGTCATCTTATAATGTAAGAATGATTAGTCGTTACACAAAGATTATAATATAAGAATAGCTAACAAGATTCATGGTTTAGAAATACTAAAACAGCTTAACTATATTATTTATATATTTTATTAATGAAAAGTTGTGCCTGTTACTTCTTAGATTAAAAAACGCTAAAAAGGTCACCCTTGTGCATCCATCAAAACAAATAGGAAGACTTTAAAAAACTAAATCTAGGAAGCTTAGGTACTAAATCTACTCGTGGACCAACTAAATCGATATTCACAGAGTTAGCTTTTCATTAGATTATTTTGAGCAGCTTGTAAATGACACTTCCCATACGATATAAAAATGCTATAAAATTGTGCCCGTATATCGAAACAAATATACGTTCGAACTTAAAAAAAAACTGGAAACGCGAAGCAGATTTCCGTCACATTTTATGCTCACCAGAAAAATCTTCCCTAAATTTTTCTGGTCGGGCGTTTTACATTTTACACTTTCCGAAAGCCAAAATTGTCAAACTGGCAACCCTGGAACATAGTTTACATCTGGCAAAGTGGCTTTCAGCATTACTTCTGTTTTTTTAGACGCACCCAGAACATAACCTAAAAAATAACGTGCACGTAAGGTTTTTTACAGCTGGTTCTTTCGGTATACAATTCTTTAAACTATCGATCTACGTTTAGGAATAATGTTTAATATCTAGTGCTTGGAGTTTTTAGTGCTCTTATAAAGTCGATTATCTAAAAGTTCGAGGTTGAAACGAACGAGAAAACAAATTTACAGCATATTTTAGGCACTAAAAATATACAGTGTCTAGGAAATTGTCTATTTGTAGGCGATAAGGTATCTGCTGTTTTGTTTATACTATCCACACTAGAAGATCTAAATGTATTAGTTATGGACAGACTGTTCAGATATAATATAAGAATAAAGAAGCTATGCTATTCTTCTCACTAAGTCTACGCTCTTAACGAGTCTAAGTTTCTTTGGTGATTATTCTTAATTGATTGCAAAAAAATGTGATTCAGAATATATTTTAAGATTGTAAAATTGCTTTGAAACTAATTTAGTTTCTTTTGTAAAGGCTACGTTGAATAAGGTTTTACATATCAAGTCCATTGAAAGAAAAAAAAAAACACTCTTTACAGATTATTTAGCAAAAGATTGAATATGAAAAAGTAATCCACTATTGAAGAACAATGGCTGGTCCCAAATTAGACAACTTTAGTAAACACATCCTGATTGGTCGATCCGAAGCTTGAAGCTAGAGCTGGTACTTTGCGTTTTAAGCCACAGCTGAAACAGAAATACACGATTTAGTAATAGTAAGTAAAATACTCAATGTGACTTGGTAAGCAATGGTGGGAATCTGGAGATTTATCAAGACTAGAAATTTTATTGCATATTTTCTCTCGATAGTAAAAAAGTCTTGCTGTACAGGTGTCTTTTTCAAATTGGCCACCATTGGTATCTTGTCTATACTAATATTATAAAGAAGTAAAATTTGTTTGTTTATTGTATGTAGGGGGTAATCTCTGGAACTACTGAACCGATTGAAAAAATTGTTATACTAATAAAAAGCTTCACTAACCCTGGGTAACATAGGCTACAATTCATTTCGATAAAGACATTTTTTATTTCAATATTTGTAAATTTAATCGGAAAAAATTCTTAGGCTAGGCTTAGACTGATTCATAGCAACCAATTGAATAAAATAACAGACAAAACAGCTGTTTGCTCTAATATTTCCATTAACACCTGATTTCACACTTTGAAGCAACTATTTGTATTTCTAACTTTTAAGTTAGGTCTTTATTAAAGTGTAGACCTGAGCATTGCTGGTTCTTTGGATCTTTTCGGTTATGTGTAAGCAAACTTTAGACACAACTTAACCAGCAAACTTTTGATGCACTGTACGGCAACAAAAAACTTTCTAAAGGAATGAAACGTCAATCACGACTACACAAAACAAACAAAAATAGTTGATAATGGTTGAACTTTCCTCTGCGATAAGATAACGAAATGGGCCGAGCGGCAATTACCAGCGGCTAGTTCGTGCTAGTCTGCAGTGCGGTGCTGTCCAGTGATCGTTTTATATGAATTTCATTAAGTTGGTGGCTGGCAAAACACCGTAACAAAGTTCAGTGCTTGTTTCGTATGTGTGTGAGTATTTGTGGCGACGGCAGCATCACGGAAAAGACTTATTCAAGCAAATTCTCGAAGATATTGTTGCCTACTGCCCTCCAGAATAGAGTTAACAACTATTTATACCTTTCATAGTTTCTCTTTAGAAAATGTTTAAAGTTTGCAGACACAACCGAAAAGATCCGGTTCTTTTAACGTTTATTATAACTGCTGTTATAAAATATAAAAAACAATTTGATTTGAACATTTAACATTATTTACCATTTTAGCTTTGTGGTTGTTATTAATCCTACTCCTTTATTATAAAGAAAACATAACTTGATTATGAGTATAGAAGGTTCCAACGGGGTTGGCGTGCGGAGCACGCAGGGGTTACCCCTAGTAAACTATAAATCTGACACCAAACTTTAAATGGGGAACCTTTCCATGTTTTTTCGTAGTTAAAAAAAAATATGTAGTTAAAACATTTGTAAATGGCCGCCATTTTCCAATATGGTGGCCAACTTTCGAATTTCTTATGGAACACTGTATTTTACGATGATTTTTCATTTTACAAGTTATTTTAAGACTTTTTTTGTTCTTAGTGTTTTTCTGATATGACTAACACTAAAAGTTATATGGGTATAAAGTTTTAAAAATGCCCAAACTGAATGGAAGATGTTTTTGTATGGAAACGTTTTGAACCAATGAAAACGCTCTCAACACTAATAAAGCATTTAGACAAACAAATAACTTTTTATAATCAACAAACACGGTTTTCGTTAAATTTTTTAAACCATAATACAGAGGAATTAAGTGGTACTACAAATTTGTCACACATAAAAATGAAATAAAATTGGTAACAGATATTCAATATCAGCTGATTCAGAATGCACTTAAGTATAAAATTATCATAAAGTATAAGGTGTTCCATAAGAAATTCGAAAGTTGGCAGCCATTTTCCAATATAAAAACGGTGAAAACTACACTTTAAAACGGTAATAATAAACATTGTCGTAAATAACCCCCCCGCAGTGTGGGGGGGGGGGGGCAGCAAGTCAAGGGGCGCCCCGACCCGGGCACATAAAAAATATATAAAGGAATTAGAAAAATAAAATGTAGTAAACACATTAGCATCAAAATAAATTTCACAATGAACAATATTTCATTAAGATAACATAATTAAACTGTTCCATAAATAATATAACCACAGCTCATAAGTCTGAAACTGTAATCATTACCTATGGTTAAGAAATCTGTTTAGTAGCACTTAACAATAATGCCTGCTAAACTTTAGTAATTAATAAGCGAACTATTGTCGTGGTTCGGATTCCACGTAAAACTGTAGGTCCCGTCTTCATTAGCCTTAAGTGCAAAACAGCAGGACGTTAAACAAAAAAAAAACAATAAGCGAACTATTTGCTTCCCCATCAAACAAATGTATTTCATTGATATAAATGGCGGATATTGGAACGCGTTTGACCCTAGTCACGGGATGTGACTTCCTCGATAACAGTGCATTTTTATATTCAACCTGATATTACCAAAACTTAATGTTAAAGATACCTCTATAGCACGACTATTATTCCTTTAAAAACCTCAATAGTACGAATTTTTGTCCGAATACAGATCGCAGCTACAGATCCTCTACAGCACCTCTTTTTGTGAAATCGAACGTTTACAGTCGTTTTACACAACGGAACCTTTGTAGCACGACTTCACCCTCCCCAGTGCATAGCAGATTCCTCCCTTTCCCTACCGTCTCCGACATCAAAGGACGCCCGTAACGCTATCAGAATTTTGAAGTGTTTTTTTGTAAGAAAAAAGGTGATATAGGGTAGGTGGGTGTAAGCGTACGCGGTGCTTATGTTAGCAGTTACTTGGTGTGGCACCATCTTCTCCCGCCTCGGCGTACCTTCTCTCGACCCTCAGTTGAGTTGGACCTGGTTGGATGAATTTCACGAGAGAAAATGACAGTCACTTTTTCATGGTTTTGATGTAATATTTCCCCAAGTTTAGTTGAGTATTGCTCAAATCCTATCAGAGTTAATTTTTTTTCCGAATTAGCAATCAAAAGTGATGCCTTAAAAGCTTCTCATTCCACAGCTTGATTTTCCGTTTCTTGTTGTTTGCGAACCACACGAACCTCAAATTACCAATACGGCGGAATGGGGCAAGAGTGCGTAGTTCATACAAGTTGGAGATGAGGGCGTACTCTTACCCCGCAATTTGGGATTCCACAAAATGTGCTTGATAATCTTTTTAGATAAAACCATGAAAAAGTTTCGTTCTAGTATAAAAAACCTGAAAAAATGTTATTTCCTGTAAAAAAATGTGTTTCCAGTTGTTGGACTTTTTGGCTAATCAACTCGCCCAAGAGACTTATGTGATGCAACTTGTGTACCAAATCGGACATAAAATATACCTCTTTGATACATATAATTTTTAATTACACCACAAAACTTGTTCTGGGGACCATGATCGGTGCTCATTGACCACTTCCATAAGCGTCACTGCAATGGCGCATCTTTCCTAAGTGTTTTAACAAACACATTTTATTATTTTCTGGGACACTGTATAATATAATATAGATAAAATTCAATTATGATTTTTTAATAACTTTATGAACAATACACATAGTAATTGCAAAAAGTAAACATTTTATAATTTTAGAAGACTAAACTATATACTGCTTTGATTTATTTAAGTGCTCTGAAAATTAGTAACAAGAGCTAAAACTTTTTTTACAAGACTAAGGTACCAAACAATTTGATGAATCCAATGATATAATTACTTAAACATTTCATCATCGTTTGAAAGTCAAGAGCCTTTAAAAACACAACACAATGAAAAATGTTGCACTAGAGATTAGCTAATGTGACCTAATTATTACCGTGACACCATTGCTTTGTAAAATGGTGTTCAACATCCTGAGACAGTACCAGTGAGCCTAAAGGATAACCGCATAGTGGAGCGGCGATGCGAGCGACGATACAAGGGAAGAGAAGAGTGACGAATACAAACACACGGACTTCAATATTACATCGCATAGTGGGGAGTAGAGCAATGCTACAAAGAGCGCTACGACCAGCGATAAAAGCGAAGGAATCAAACATACTTGTTTTTGTCGCTATTGGTGGTTTTGATTTTGTCTGAATTAAAAAGGATGTAAAACTGTTTATTAGTTAAGTGTTCCTCAAAAATTGTATTACAAGAAATCAACTATCTTTAAATAAATTATAATACAGTAGTACATTTCTAAATAAGATTTATTAAATAATGCATTCATTATTTAAATGCATTATTTATTATATAGAAATTGAATTTATAAATCAGAGGATGTCTGTCAATAAAATTCAACATTTTGTTAATAACAAAAATAACAGTACATTACTCTAAATAGTTAAAATCTATATATATATATATAAAAGCGAAATACCACTCACTCACTCACTGACTCACTCATCACGATTTCTCAAAAACTACCGAACGGATTGAAATGAAATTTGGTATGTAGCTTCCTCTAGGGCCATAGGTGCTCACTAA